>OZ010574.1:140895761-141003261 GCA_963932145.1 Acanthosepion lycidas
TTGAATTTATCATCATATGTTCGAATATTTTCACGAAGCTGCTAATTCTGTCTTCTTTAATCTTTGTTTTCTTTTGCTTTTCTTTATTTACAGAAAATTTCTTGCAGAAACATTCAGGAAAATACATCTACACAATTTAAAAAAAAAACTTCCAAAATAAATATTTCTGTGTATTTTTCAGCCAAAATAATTTCTCATATGTACTGAGAGTGAATTTTGGCTGAAAATTATTTTTTCTCCATACTTGAAATATACAGAGAAATATTTATTCTGTGAAGATTTTTTTCTATTTTTTACTTGAAATGTTATTTTTAGTGTATTCCCGTATTAGAACTGACGCTCCGTTTATTTTAAACAGTATTTATTTCATCGACCGGTCTGCGTACTTTCCGTAAAATTATTTTTCCATGGGTCACGTTCGCTAAATTTCCATTGTTCTTAAATTTATTTCGAAGTTATAAAAATTATCATACAAAACGTAAGGAATCAGCACATATGCTAGGCCACAAAAATCTCCCGAACCGACCAAGTATAGAAATGAATACAATATGGGAACCAGTAATAAGGAGTGCCAGAGAAAAGCAATGATAACAACAATGTTGCAATATGAGCTCTGGTAAAAAAAAATGCAATGATAACAGCAAAATTGCAATATGAGCACTGGTAAAAATTTTAAAACTGTTGCCGCTAGTTTTGGCAGACTTGATCTTTTTTAATATGCTTTACTTTATTTTGTGGCTTCTACTATTTTTTTCTCTCTCTCAATGCCCATACATATGGCTCTGTCGTCTAAATGAGGATCTCTGGTTATACTAATGTTTTTTGAAGGCACTTGCATTACATCCTATCTACACTCTGTTTGGTGTAATTTCATCTTTGATCTCATCTCAGCACAGGGATATCCGAACTCATATACAAAGACATCATCAATAAATTAACATATATCATTGACCAAAAAGAACATAGGCTTATACACGGACGACGGCTTAATAATCGTAAGAAATTGCAACGGCAGAACTACAGAAAAAAACAAACTAAACAAGGAAATAGATCACACAAAACCTTCAAGACATTAGGATTTAAAATAGACTTAAAATCAAACCTATAAAAACACATACAAACTATATAGAAATGCAAACAACATTGCTATATACATCAACAACTATAAACATCCTCCTAATGTATTCAAGCACATAGCCATATTCATTAACAAAAGAATATCAACAAATTCAAGCAACATAAAAATATTCAACAAAAACAAAACAATAAAGAAATGAAACAGCATTAAGAAATAGCGGTTATCGGAACCAACTAAAATGTAGGAATATAAACAAGCCAAACAAACACGATAGAAAAAAAAATATAATCTGCTTCAACCCACTCTATAATAATACAATAAAAACAAAAATAGAAAAAATAGTTTTAAATAATTGAAAAACATTTTCCCAGACGTAATCAAATGCCATCAAGAAACATACAGTAAAAATCAGTTATAGCTGCATGGATAACGTAGAAAAAATAATAAACAAACATAATGAAAGTATTCAACAAGGACAATAATAACCACAAAAAAGCACATCAGCAATACAACAAGTACAATTGTCGAAATGAAAACAGTTGCCCATTTAACAACAAATGCCTAAGTAAAAACATGATATATAAAACCACCGTAACATACAGCAAAAACACGGAAAAAAACTCTACGTCGGAGGTACAGAAACAAATTTTAATAATCATCAAACCGATTTAAAAAGAAAAATACAAAAGCAAAACAACACTATCAAAATACACATGGGCCAAAAACAAAATAACATCATTAGCATGATTAAATGGGAATTTTAAACAAAGCAACCCCATACAGTAGCTACAGCAGAAACTGTAAATTGTCAGTGGAGGAAAAATTAACGATCATCACCTACAAGGATCAAAACAACTGATTTAACAGAAGGAATGAAATATTGGGGAAATGCTGACCTTTGAATAAGGATCTACTTTGCTACCTAAATACTAATATAAATAATTTTAAAAAATACAACACAAAACGCAATCCCATTACAAACACAATCCATCATACGTGACGCCTAATCCATACCAATCCCAAACACAATCTATCCAGAAAAAGCAACCACAATACCAACAAAATAATACCCAACCATACAAAATGCACACAAAACACAACATAAAAACACCACAACTACACCTGTTATAAAGCGCAAGCGCAAAGCGTACGAACGTGCTTCACAACACCGACAACATCAACAAAATAATAACGAACAAAATAATAGTCGAACTTACCAAACACAAAGAAATTACCGCAACTATAGTCTTTACAAAACGCAAAAACACACAAACACTAATTATATAAAGAATACGCATATAGCGGCGCAAGCATACGAACACACCCACATAGACACACACAGACATAAATACATAGACGGATACACACAAAAGTAAATAAAATACGCGTGCGGTCACATGTATGCGTGAATTTTTTGATGTAAGTATGCATGCATCCGTGTACATGCATGGGCTTGGACATACACACTCACCGGCACACAAAAAAATAAAAAATAAAAAAATCATACGCACACACAAAAATTCAAACATAACCTAAAGTAAAATGGTTAAAACAATACGAAAATCAAGGTACATACTAAACATGAAAATCAAGGTACATACTAAACATGAAAATCAAGGTACATACTAAACATGAAAATCAAGGTACATAATAAACATGAACTAATGAAAAAATACAAAAGAAATAATCAACATAACAACATGACGAATAAAAAACAGTTCTTTCATACAACTAATCACAAGAAGCAGACACTAAGGAAATTTAAAAAAAAAAACTAAGCTACGTAATACAACAGACTACAATATATTAACACACTAAGCAAAGTTAAATAATACAACCCACAATATATATATATATATATATATATATATATATATATATATATATATATGCAGTTAACACGAACACATACACACACAAACACAAGCTCACAGGCGCACATACACGAACACACAAACATCTACGTGCAGGTAAGTGTGTGCGTACCTATGTGTATGCTTGTATGCGTGTACATAAATGGGTACACGCATAAGCATATATCTGCACAAAAATGCATACACATACAAAAATCCAAAAATCACATAAATTAAATGGTTATAAATAAACCAGAAAGCAACGGAGGTGAGGAAAGAATAGAAGAAAAAATAAAAGAAAGAGGAAGGAAGAGGGAGAAAAATCAACAATCAGCCAACATCCATCAAGCGTAAACAAACAAATAATACACTCATAACACAATAAAAATACAAGAGAATCGATAGATGGCAGCAGTTTAACTCTGTTCCGACGAGTGGTTATACATATGTAGCCACGAAACTCCAAAGTAAACATGAAAGTTTATATTAATTTTCACTCTCTCACTATATATATATATATATATATATATATATATATATATATATATATATAGAGAGAGAGAGAGAGAGAGAGAGAGGTGCAATTGGTGGTGACTCCGGCGACGGTGAATGGTGAAGGATGACTTCCTGTGGCATATGTTTTACTTGTGAATTAATTTCATTTGGTTAGCTGATGTTTCTGCCAGAATTTAAGATTGCAAGTGACATTTATTACGAACACAAATTTGTTAATTTTTATTACGAACACAAATTTGTTAATTTGTTATGCAACTCTCTTCCGATTTCTTGTTTCCCTGGTACCTAAAATCTTCAAAAATTGAAATGCAACATCCGTAGCCACATTCCATCTTCTTGGATTCCGTTCTCTTACTGTCCTTTCTCTTCACTTCAATATTCTCATACTCTCCCAGTAGTCCCTTGCATTTTAGAGGCATTATCACCTTACTTTGAGTGAAGATATATATATATATATGTGTGTATATATATATATATATATATATATATATATATATATATATATATATATATATATATATATATATATGATAATCGCTTACATGTACACAATAGAGATGTCATCTGAGAGTATGCTCGCCTCCTTTAACATCATCAGATTTGTTCCATATATCACGCTATAAAAACACTATAATTTTTTAGTTGATAATTTATTTACATTTAAAATTTACTTTAATCGCCTTCCAAATAATCCCTCCTCATTCCTTATTGATTATTAATGCGTCTACGATTTCTGATTTTTCTTCGTCAACGAATAACTTTGGGAAAAGGGTTGGCCGAAATGGTCGTAAAGGTTAAATAATATCCATTTTGCTTAAATCTGCACAAACACCCCCCCCCGCTCATACACACACAATCTCATACATGCGTGTGTCTGCGTGTGTCTGTGTGTGCATGTGTGTAATGGCGTTCCCTCATTCGTCATGTAATTCGATTACAATTATCTCTCCACTTAATTAGGCTATCGATAAATTTCTTAACCGTTCATCGTTACACCCTCCTCCGTTTTAGATAATGCTTTTCTGCGATATTTGAAATCAAAAGTAAGATTTGTTTGTATTCAATAATTTTTAAACTCAGATTAAACTTTAAATCATTTTTAAATAAGTTTTTAATTAAGTCAATATGTTGTTTATGGACAAATTTTCGATAACCAGAAAAATTATCCCACTCAATTTAAAATCTGTTTCATATACAGCAAAGTATTATGCTTACTTGCAATATTAAAGTTTATCAATTATCTTGCAATGATAACTGAAATAAAAGCTACAGGAAATATTTTTCATTATAAAATTGCGTTTTAACCATTAGGTATGACTTGTACTTTTTTGACGGAGGCGCACACACACATAGAAACTGTATATCTGCTATCCCTTATTTCATCTAGCCCCAACTATATATAGAAATATGAAGTTTAATTTTTTTTTAAACTGATAATAATTTTCTGAAAATCAATTTGCTTATTTTATAAAATCAGTGAGAGGACCTCAAACTCTCTTCCGTTATACATATAATTATTATAATCATGGTTAATCATAACTTACGAATATGTAGATTTGCTTTTAAGCTATTGAAACCGGAAAACTTAATTTTATTTGTTCAAATACTTCAGAAAAATAAGATCATTTTCAATGGTTAGGTATTGTTATATTCATGATCCACCATAACTTGTATAAACAGCAATCTAACGTTAATATTATATAATTCATTGTCAAGTGCGTAGGTTTTTTCCTTCATCATTTTTAGTCAAGTTTAGCTAATGACGTCCTTCAAACATTTTACAGCAAAGAAGTATACAGCTAACGCTTATATTATGTAAAAATAGATTTTTTGTAGAAACAATTTAAATGTTCAGCGTATCAACCATTATTACAGAGATATACATTAAACAAGGGAGATTACCAAAGACAGTATCATTAAAGTATTCTCCCTTGGTTTATATGTCAATGTCTGAAGATTGCTGATTTAATAAATGCGTGTGTTGGAGGCAGTGATCTTCGTAGGTATTTTAGTCAATATGTATTCGATCGATAAACCCTCTTATCAATGAATTTCTTATTTCAATAAAGTAATGAAATTATGATTTTAAAGTTATTGATCTCATTATTATAATCCGAAATGAGCTATGGGGAATTGAAATGGGCCCCACATGAGATTGCCAAGTGATGGAGGCAGACATATTGTAATAAAGAATAGAAAGCGACAGACCTCTGATTTATACAAGTTGTATTAATCAATATTACAAAAAAGCCCTAGAAAACTTAATGATGTCTGGGACCAAACCTATCTACTGAAGAAGAGTTGATGTTTTCGCCATCTACGGACTCTGCGATGATAACGGTGTAGATCAGCTTGGTTCTGCAAGTGTTCATTTCGTAGGTATTACTAAAGAGTAAGTGTAGCAAAAAAAAAAAAACAGAAAAAAAAAAAGAAAAAAAAAAAGAAAAAAAAAAAGCTGATTGGCTAACCTTAATCTGTCAAGGGCAGATAATCATAGCTCTTATTTGTCCTATATTCCCAACAAGCAAGAAATCATGAGCAGACTATCAGTGCATATAGCCTGGTTAAATGCAATGTATATGCAACAGTTAAGTCAACATGTGGGATCTTCCACAACAAACCAGCCTTACCTCTTTTTAGGAAAGTTAATGTTTAGAGATACGAATGGTTAGTAACAAATTATAAAAAAAAGTTAGGAACTTGGTAAAATTACTGTATTTTATTTTATTTTATTTATTTTAATGATATTAATAGTAAACACAGTCTGTATTACTTTTCTTTTTTCTTTTACGCTTGGCACGGGTCTTTCTTGTGATGAATCTTCCGAAGGTTCCCTTGCGCCATGGTTATGTGCCAGGAACATCTCCAGTGGAACTAAGTGTTTTAGACTGTGTATCTCCACAGACCTGTCTCCCTTCATTATGTCAGCTGAGCGAACGTTTTCGTCACTTTCAAAATGAAATTTTGTGAAACCTGCCCAGTTGCCAGAATGGCCTAGCTTTAGCTGGGTTCTTAAATAGTACAACTTCATCGGCATAGATTTTACTCTGATTATCCATCTCATGCAGTTCTTTACACCCTTCTCAGAGGTTCAGTAAATATTGATTGTACAGATTTTCTTTAAATTTCTCTAATAGTACTTCTTTGTTTCCCATACACTCTGTCAGTTCGTTTCTTTTTGGTCCAGTACTGTTGTTAAATGCTATAGTATATACTGATGTATTGTAATTTCTGCTAAACCCGAAAATTAAGGTGTTATATTTGAATGACAACAGTTTGTCTCCATTTTTTTTTAAGAAGAAACAGAATTTCTTCTTATCTTCCTACTTTTTAAGTTGAATCATTTGAAATTCTTTCCTTGTGTCGCCTAATATAACATAATAATATTTTGTTTTGAATTGTAACAATAACTCGATTATATTGTTGATAATGTTTATTCCTGAATAGGAAGCTTCATTTAGGGAACACTTTCCCTTTGTTTTCACTGAACAATTGAAAACTAGTCCAATTTTTGTTGTAGCCAGAAACTCCATTTGAACACACGTCTATGTGGAATCCAAACGTATTTTCCATACTCTTCAGATGGTATGGGAATTCTTTCTATAACGCCTTTCTTTTTCGATATAATCTTTATGCAGATTTTTACGTTCAAGAGACTGCATTGTTCTTTGAAGTACAGTTAGGGCTACTTTATAATTAGACAGAACAGTATCGAGTTTGTCTTTATACCACGGAAGGTCCACATAATATTCATTGTTTTTATATATTTTTTTAATTCAATAGATTCCTTGCATTCCTCTATTTTTTCTGTCATATGAACTTATATCTATTTCCGTAATATTTGAGTCTACCTCTAACATACGCTCTACATGTCTTTCTACGAGAGACATATCAAAGGTAACAGGTATGTTATCAAGGTAGGTGTCTTTTTGGATTTAATACAAATTCTACTTCTCGCTCAGGGCAGTTAGATGCCTCTTTTAGTATGATAACGGTTTTGAATATCTGCAGGCATAAGATTTACTAGTTTTATCTTATGATCATATAGAAAATGACTAATCTCCCAAAATGGCACTATACCACTCGGTAATTCCCCTGCTAAGCCTCGCATACATTTACCGAGTTTGCTAAATCGCATGAATTAAAATATGTCGACACGTATCAATCCTAAAATATTGAACTGACTTTGTTTATTCCTTGAAACGGATAATCAAACTGAAACTGAACTCAATTGAATCTAATTCATCAATTTTTAAGATAATATCGAATTCGTTATCAATTAATACAGGCAAGGAAGTTACTTCCCCTTATCCGTTTCAGTATCCTGTACTGTCTGATCGAATCGCCTGTTAGCTTGGTCTAAGTATGTTTTAACTTGAAAATCTACTTTTTTTAACACCTTCTCAGGACAATTTAGCCATTTAATTATTTTCCTCGGAAAGTACAATCACTGACTATCGGTGTCTAATAAGCAATTGGCCAACGCCCTTTTACTACCTTACCGGATGTGTAATCTTACGCTAGGTAATAAGAATTTATTCTCCTCACAGGTAATAGTACACAAGTGTGTATACAGAGATATACCTTCTAATTTCTCGCATGATGTCGTTGTATATTTCTTAGCAGATCAATTCTTGCATGGATAAGACAATTTAGCCTTGTCTCCGGGGATGTTATTTGTTTTATGCATTAAACTTGAGCACTTAGCTCATAGATGCATTAACTTACATTGCTTTTTGCTAGCCTCAACAGTAGAGAACTTGGTACATTTAATCACCCGATATCTTTCATAAGCACATAATCTATAATGCATACCACTGGACCTTGCAGATAAATTCTGTAGAGCTAGCACAGAACCTTCCTTCTCCGTAGTATTATGCTTATATTTTGAGATTTCATTATTATTAATTCTTTGGGTTTTAGAAATAGATCTCATAACTTCATTGCTATGCTCGAGTAATTACGAGGAGCCCGCTCAAATACAATATGGCCGACCAGTTTCAAACCTGATGAGTCACCTTTAAAAGTTCAATGCATAGGAAGTTTTAAATCGTACAAATCGGCACAAAGATCTGCTAAATATCGTTTTGAATTCACAAATTCAGCATCGTATTTAATCTGTTTAAATACCACATTAACTATATATGTTACGACTAAAATTTCTTTGTTTAATAATTCGATTGCAACGTTAAAGTTTTTGTCTTCTAAACTTAAATGGGACACAGTCTTCAGAGCATAGCCTGTTAAACAACTTTTTTTTAAATGTTTACACTGTGTCTATTAGGTATCAAACTATACACACAATTCTGAACTTGAGCCCCCAATTTTTTGTATTCAAACTTCGTGGTATCAATCCTGCTAGAAGTTTTACATTGTAATTTCAGTAACGGCATAAACTGTGCGTTAAATGTATTCACACTGTGTCTGCTACTTTGAGTACTAGCATTTTCGAATGACGTATTGTCACTGGGATTAATATTTTTCTTCAGGACTGCTCATCAAATGTTAACATCACCCTCATATGTGCTATCGCCCCATAAATCTGCCATTAATACCATCTTGTTGCGGGATGTACACGGAGTGAAATATATCAAGTAAGATGGGGTTATGCATGCTTATAACGTCCGTATCGCACAAAATATTGGTTATAGAAACAATTTAAGATCTAATTGCATGGCAAGAAACTACTAAATACTGTTGTTAAAGATTGAACATTAAAGAAATTTTTATATCAACAATAAAATATACATGTAACGACAATTAAAATGTTTGCAGTTGTGATAATTAAGACAATGTCATAAGGAATGTTTGTGCAGGAATGTTGTTAAGAAATATTGGTACTTTTTGATTGTTAAGAAATTGAAAATGATTTGGTTTCTGCAAGGAAAAAGAAATTATATGTGTTCGTCCATTTATCAGTGTGTGTACCTGTGTAATTTAAAAGTAGGAATAAATGTTATCAAGAGTTACTTGCCTTTGTCTGTGTAGGCTAAGTTGGTGAAATATACAATTATTTTTTAGTAGTTAAATTGTTTCATTTTTCAAGTCAACTGTACATGTTTGTTAACCCGCGGACAATAGTTGATGAATGTTTGTTGAGATTTCACGCGTGGCGTTTGGTAGCACTGATGGCTGACTGTCTGAATTGAGTCATGCGGATAATTTATAGATTTCTTTTTGTTTGTGTGTGTGTGTGTGTGTGCGTGTGTGTGTATAGCGAAATAAACTCAAAAATCCTTGGCGGGAAATAGGATTCATTTGGAATTTTGCTACACTTTGGTCCTTATTAACCAATAAAAAGGTTGGATTTGCAAAAACGAGATGATTATTGGTTAAAAGCTTTTCAGAGAAGAATATATTTTTCTGAAGTGGGTTAAAGGCTATTGTGAAAGATTTCACAACCTGATCAATATTTATTTCTGCATCCATGCAACGTTCAGTAGTTTTATCGTTAGTTTCTGAAATCATAGAAAGAAGCTTCCCAATCGCAGAGTTACTTTCCAAAAATACACCTTTCGTCATATTTTCTCTCATTTCTAAGGTTTCTATTTTAATATTTATATTTATTTTAGCAGCACTCTTAATTTTTAACAGTGCTTTAACACTCTTTACTTCTTTATAGTTCCCATATTTTTTAAACACGTAATAAGTCACTTATTAAATTACAATTCAAATAATATTAATACAACATAATATTAAATATTGAAACAATGAATAGATCTGCCTTTTTTTGTAGTAGGACACTATATCTCCTTTTTCTTTTAATTGTATTTCGTGGAAATTTGTATTGGCGTTAACAATTTCTTGCCTGGTCATTTTTTTTTCTTTAGTTAAAGATTCAAGGGGTTCAAATGCAACAAGTAACCTAGTTGTAAAAAGTTGAATTACAATGTAAATTATAAAAAAAAAAACAAGTGGCCTAGCATATGTGCTGATTTTTAAACTTACGGCATCAGCAAAAATGCTAGGCCAGAAAAAATTTCCTGAGCCGACCAAGCATAGAAATGAATACAATATGGGAACCAGTAATAAGGAGTGCCAGATAAAAGCGATAATAACAAAAAAAGTTGCAATATGAGCTCTGGTAAAAACATGAATTGATAACTGCAAAAAAATACAATATGAGCCCTGGTCAAAATGGTTTCTGAACTAGAACAGTTTACCCCAGTGAGAGAAATAAAGAGTTAAGTTCGACATTCCCACCACCTGAAGAAGGCCGGAGCGTACAACGGTCGAAATGTTGTAATAAATATGGCGACAAAGATGAGAACAATAGTCCGTATAATATAATAAGTATATATATATATATATATATATATATATATATATATATATATATATAAACTTTGCTAGGTTGATAAGCCTTTGTTAAAATTCGAAATATATTGCCATCCAAATATGTATATAACAATATAAAATCCAAATCACTATCAGTATTTCTTGTGTCCGCCTTTATTTTCTAATTTAGCTTGTAACCATGACTAATATTACTTCACTGTATATGCACCTTCAATGAAAATACTTTGTAGTTAGCGTTCTTTCAAATATATCTTGTTTACTTTCAAAAGTAGTTGTGTGTTCAGTTAGATTGCATTTATCGACGTGACAGGCAAATCAAATATTTTTACATTTTCTTCTTAAACACTAATTATAACAATTTTCTCAATTTTAGGCTGAAACAGATATCTTCCCCAGCGTTTCTGTGACCGAAACGTACTTTCTTTGTATATAATGCTGTCACCTGCAACCATAATTTTCTTTAAATTCTTCTCACAAAAATCCACAATAGGCGCTGTTCCTTTCTCAGAGTTACCTCAACTAAATCTATTCTTCTGACCTGAAGTAGGACTTTGTTGGAATCTCAGACATGTTTTTTTTTACATTCAATCTGAGAATATCTAGAAATAATTGCATGCTTCTGAGTGATGTCAAAGCATTTACACGACAGAATTTAAACATTAGCAACAAACCCACTCAATGCATCGCAATTATTTACCCATGAATGTCGAATTCTCCTAAAAACAATTTCAAGCAACATTTCTATAGGTCGGTGGTTATCAGTACTAATACTTAGAAAAAGTTTTCTTTCCCATTTGCTATTTTGGAATAGATTTTAATTGATAACGAAATCTACAGCGATTAATTAGAACATTCATCGCCTATTTTTAAGCCCTTTTCTCTGAGCTCAAACATTTTCTTTCTAAATTGAATTTTTAAATTCATCTTGATAAATTTCTGTAACTGATTTTATTTTAATAAATCCCACTACACAATCTTGAACATTCGTCAAAATTGCGGCTTTAGAAATCTGGACATTATTATTATTATCTAACATGATCACAGACAAACACACAAACACACTCAAACGATATATATATATATATATATATATATATATATATATATATATATATATATATATATATATATATAATGAGAGAGAGAATTAAATCAAGTAAAATGTATCACACTTTTAATTGATGTTATATTCATCATCCCGAATTCCAGAATTTTCTAGACGAACACTCCGGGAAACCGTCTATCCACTTGTCAAGCTGTATCAACATTTGACTGTATATATTTCTCGATTTTTGTTTTTGTTTTTTCGTTGGTGCATTTTTTCATAGTCTGTGCGTTCTTGTGCATGCATCCATCAGCGCGCATGTGCGGACGTGTACAATGATTATACAGTGTGTTTCAAAAAGAATACGCCAAAATCATGACGCTGTTTTTTCAGGTCTATAGCACTGTAGTGGACTGAATCTGTGGTTATTTGATAGAGTAGTTGTCAAAGTTTGATTGGGTGTCAGTTTCACCGCTGTCCTTAGTATAACTTCCGGTTCAGCAGCATTGTGGGAAGATCAATCAAAAGGGTGACTCCTCAGTAGAAGGCGTTTTGCTTGCTTGAGTTCGCGGAAACAAACGCCATTGTCACGATGCAGCGTGCTTTCAGAACAGAATTCGGCATTGATCCGCCCCATCGTGAGAGCATTCGATGGTGGGTTAGACAGTTTAAAGAGAATGGGTGCCTGGGCAAAGGAAAGAGTCCTGGAAGACCACGTGTTACAGAGGAGCAAGTGGAGAGGATTCATAATGCATTTTAGAGCAGCCCACGAAAGTCCGGACGTCGAGCTTGCCATCACTCATAGCACTGTCTGGCCTGTGCTAAAGAGACAATTGCACATGAAACCATACAAACTAACTAAGCCTCGTCCAAGCACTTATTAATGATGACAAGGTGATGCGGAGGACATTCTGTGAGTCAATGCTGGAGATGGAGGAAGGTGATGAAACACTCTTTTCACGTTTAGTTTTCAGTAACGAAGCGAATTTCCATTTGAGAGGTACAGTCAATCGTCACAATGTGCGCATTTGGGGAACAGAGCACCCACATGAAACTGTTGAGCATGAAAGAGATTCCCCTAAAGTGAACGTCATCTGTGCTGTGTCTCAGGACAAGGTCTATGTCCCCTTTTTCTTTGAAGGAAACACCGTTACAGGACAAACCTATCTCGAAATGCTCCAAAACTGGCTATTCACTTTACTGCAAGCCAATTCGAATGACTTCATTTTTCAGTAAGATGGAGCACCAACCCATTGGCATCTCGGGGTTAGAGCTCATCTGAATGAAAACATGCCTCAGCCATGGATTGGGAGGAGAGGTGCTAAAGACATTGCTCTCTGTGCTTGGCCTGCCAGATCCCCGGACCTCACTGTGTGTGACTTTTTCTTGTGGGGGTATGTTAAAGACCAAGTTTATGTTCCAGCACTTCCAGCAAGTATTGATGACTTGAAAGATCGAATAACTGTTGCAATCAACACGGTGGGCCGTGACATGCTGAGGCGCGTTTGAGAGGAATTCTCATATCGGCTTGAAGTTGTCCACGCTGACGGCGGTGGCCACATTGAGTACTTATAAAACATGAAATGAAACTTGAATGTATATACAACACATGTGTTCATGCTAGAGATTTGTAATTTTTTTCGTTTTTGACACATCACGTGATGATTTTGGCGTATTCTTTTTGAAACACCCTGTATATCTTTCCGTTGATTTTTCATTTCACACTCATTTCTTCTTTTTCTTTTTTTACCTTTTCTTTTCTATGTTTGACTTACAAGGCATATCCTGTTCTTGATTATTGTTGATTATTCTACTGTTTTCTTGAGTTTTAACAATTGTATTCTTAAGAATTAATATATTAATTTTAGTAGGATATGGTTATAATTACTTTATTTTTTGTTTAAATTTCTATGCATATTATTTAATTCATACGTTTACGCACACTAACACACACGCACACACACACATGCACACACACACACACATATATATATGTATATACATCTAGGTACATATATAGATATAGATACAGGCATATAGATAAACATATATGTATACAAACGAGCTCACACAAACACGCGCACACTAACACATACATCCGTTTGGAATATTTGGCTTATTCGTTTGTAGTTGTGTGCGTATGTGCATATGCATATACTTATATATATGCGCAAACACATATGCACATACATACGCGTATAAATATGTAACTTTAATATTTGTTCGTTTATTTTATTTTTGTTTCTTTGTTTAATTCTGTTTATTTAATTTTATATTTATTCATATTTTGTTTAGTTTGTTAATTTATTTTTTATGTGTATTTATAATTTTTTTATTTTTTAAAATTTGTATTATATTTTACATTATTCATTTATTTTATTTATTTTTTAATTTATTTAAATTTAATTTATTTAAAAATATTCATTCAAATTTTATTCATATTTTTTCAAATTTAATTTAATTTTTATTTATTTAAATTTATTTTATTAATTAGTACTTAGATGGCAAATCAAATATTTATTTATATGCGTATACTTATCCATTATTTCAGCTTTCTTGTTTAAGAGTTTATTTGGTTTATTACTGGAAATTTTCCTCTGAACATAATTTACAGTTTTTACTGATAATACTGTAATGCTGACCTTCTTATAATTTCCCCATTTCGTTTTGGAAGGGTAAATTTTTCTTTTTGGATCCATATGCATGTTGAAAGGATTGTATTGTTTGTATATGTTTCGCTTTCATGAGACATATGGCGGCTGTACTAGATATCGTTTAGGGTTTTGTTACAACAGATTTATATATTATGTTATTGGTTAAGCATTTATTAAGTGGTCACTTTTATTTGTTTCTGACATTACATTTCATAGCGTTTAATTTGATGGGTGTTATTGTCATTGATGTTGTAATTTTTATTGATTTTGTTAAGTATTTTTATTATTGTTTTCATGTTATCCATGCAGCGGTAACTAATTTTGATTTTATTTTTATTAATAATTTTTGATAATTTTCTATTTTTAGGGAAGCCTTTGTAAATAAGTTGGAAAAATATGTTGCCTATATTTTTATACTGTTTTATGATATTGCTGTGAGTGAGGTTGAACTAAATTAAATTTCATTTTCCGTTGTTTGTATTTGAATTGTTTTCGGTTTTATATTCTAGTATGTTTTCCGCTGTTTCTTCGGGCTAATTCATATGATTTTTGTTTTGTTTTCATTGAATGTTTTAAGCTTTTATAATTTGTTGAAATTCTTTCATTTATAGATATGCGAATTTGTTTAAATATGGTAGGGATGTTGTATGAATTATATATATCCGCTTGTTTAGATTGAAGATTATAAAATAAAGGAAAATTTAATATTTTTGTTTGTATTTTATATTGATTGTAAATCCTAAGATTCTGAAGGATTTTATTTTTATTCTCTCATTTTGTCTACATTCTTACAATTAATATACCATCGCTCCTGTATAGATTTATCGCATTTTGTCAATTATATAAGTTAATTTTTCATTATGTATTATGTTGTTAACTACCCAGTCTTACATGAAAATTATTATTATTAACCCTTTTTGGTCCATGTTTTCTTTTTAATTTTAGTATAATATAAATCTTTGAAAGTGTTTTGTTCTATTTCGGGATAGTCATATACTGATTTTGGTAAATTTAGTGCACTTTTTAATATATTGTCATTGACATTTCTGCATTTCTTTATATGGCCGTGTCTGTGATTTGGGACTTAATAAATAAATAAATAAATAGCTTATTTATGCACGTTTTAAACGAGCTATCAGTCACTTGCACATCACGTATTAACACAAAATTTCGACATTTCAGTTGAAACAAAGAAAATTTCAAAAAAGAAAAGAAAATTAAAAAATATGTGTATAACATAATTTTATTTTAACCTGTCAGCCACAGTAAATTCATCTCATGAAATCAAAAGGTAAACAATACACACATTTTTTTCTGCAATATTCAATTGTTATTTTTATCTTACTTTTTGTAATTGAAACGAGTTTCTTTTCCTTTTCATCTTTTATAAAGGAATCTGACAAGCTTTTCTTTACATACCTTCACATTTTAAATTTTTGTCCTGTTCTTCAAACAAAAAATAACATTGTCTTTTCCCACAAGATTTTGTTTCTTTTCTCCTTTGTTCTTTCCATTTTAGATGGTGTAACACCTTTTCATAACTGACAGGTTGCGTAGATTTTTTCTTTTTGATTTTCCGATGGAACTTTGAAATATATCATCAATAAATTCACATTCAATATTTTGTTTACAAAATGAATTACTACACTGAAATAGCATCATCGATAGCATATAAATATTTTAAAGCAACGTAGCGATAATTCCATTTACCAGTTTCTTCCAGATTTGTAAAAGGAAAAATTGTTAGATAGAATATATAAGACACAATTCAAGACTCATTCATTATCTTTTATTTTGTAGGATGTTTTCTGTAAATTTATTTGATGTATTAATATTTTTGTTTCGAGCTTTTATCAGTCATTATTTATTTCTGGGTCACATGTAAGGAAAGTTTGCTGTATTTTATTCGTGTGTGTTTAAGCGGACCTGCAAAAGGAATCAGACTTTTTTGTTGCTAAATAGCTTCTATGCAAATACAAATACAAATGTTTGTCACATGCATACACGGACCTATATACATTTGTTTGTGCAGTGGGAAGTTAAAAATGCTGTCAATCGGTGCCGATACTCTCCGACGTGTGGACGGATGACCCGTCTACGAAACATGAGTCGGTATGCTGTAGGTAGCATCAACCAGTTAAGTGACAAACAAATTAATTATAGTAATTATATATATATATATATATATATATATATATATATATATGTGTGTGTGTGTGTGTGTGTGTGTGTGTGCGCGCGCGCGCACGCGCATGCACGTGTGTTTGAAGCAATATTAAATACATAAGGTTTGTGTGTGTGCACATGAAAATAGGGACAATTTGTTTGAAAACCAAGAGAAAAATGTTTTCGTCTTTTTATATGAACAATGCGGCAGTGATATTCAGCTGAAGCTTTTTACTCTGTAATTTTTTGTCTGTTTGCACTAAATGAATTGAATAAAAAAAACACCCACAATTGATAATGACCATTCCTAATCGACATGAATTTTTCCACTTTTCCAAACCAATATCACAATCCACCCTTTTCAACATTATTTTGAATAAATTCTCTCCTGTTATTTTTTCTTAGGCGCCATCTAGGCCCTTGCATTACCAAAAAGAGCTCAAAATTATTTCACTTTTCAAGGATTTTAAATAATATTATTTGTGTGTGTGTTTCAGTATATATATATATATATATATATATATATATATATATATATATATATATATATATATATATATATATATATATATATATATATATATATATATATATATATACACGCACACACAGAGACGCAAACATATAATTTTCTTGCTCTATCCCCCAATTTTTCTTTCAATCTTCCTTTTATTTTCATCACATATCTTTCATGGTTTATTTGATTATATATATATATATATTAATAAACAAAAAATATCAATATATTTGAAATATATTAAACAAGCGAAAGAAACATTCTTTTCTGTCGTATCACGATATCTCTTGAATACTTAATTCGTGCAACTGTATTTATTGTACTACTTATATAATTATTATCAAAGAACTATGGGTAGCAGTATGAAAGAAAAACTACAAAATTATTTATATTTGAAAATAATAGATATATTATACAGTTTTATTTGTTCTGGAGAATTTATCTGACAAGATTTACTGAGATATTTTAGGATTTATTTTAAGCTCCTTCTCAGGTTACTGATGGATAATTATAGTTATTGTTGCTAGAATTCACACGTTTAGAAATTACGTTTGAAGATTATATGGTATTTCGTTTAAGGAAAAATATTGTAATGAATGTACATATTTAATAACAATACCAATGTTATTTTGTATTGGGAGCAGTAACCATTTTATAATATCTATGTTTTAATTCATACACTTATATAAGCAACTAACATATGAGAATGCATACAATTTTAGCAGTAATTAACATATTAGTAATAAAGTATATTTGGTATTTTTGTATTAGCTGATTGTCCATTTCTTTTTAATCATTAAATAATATCAGAAATAAAACTAATATGCATATAATAACGTTTAAATATTAACAAAATAATAGTAAGTGTGGAATGAATGAAACTAATTCAGGCAATATATATTCCAGGGAATTAAACCAGATTTTACAATTCTAAAAGTGTATCATTTTAATCAAGCGAGAAGTGTTAACATGCTAAGATTCAGTGAACCAGACTTGCGTACGGTGTCACTAAACGGGGGGGGGGGAGGAGGTGTATTTAGTTTTTCTACCACTTCATCTTTAATTTAATCCGAATCACATACTGATATCTGAAGTATTAATGGTAAAGTTGGCAAAACTGAGAATTTGAAATATTTAAAAATATATAACTTACATGCAAATTATCTCTATCTATAAAAGGTAGGATGTGTGTGTGTGTGTGTGACGAATGCACGGCTGCAATTTTCGACGGATTTGCACCAAATTTTACATGCAGATGCTCCAAGTTAGCAAAAACGCCAAGACCGACTTTGTATTTCCCAACTCCCATCGATAGTGTAAATAATCAATTTTTTCATGCTTCTACGGCAGTTTTCATGTAGTTTGCGGCCATTTTCTACAGGCCAGAGTCACAGCCTATAGCTGGGTGCCATGAAGAGGCAAGACGATTCTATTGGCCAGCGTGAGAGCCAACAGCTGACTGACACGAATGTTAAGTAGCATGCTAGCATGCAAAAAAAATCGATAGCTGCATTCGTCACAAGTGGGAAAAATTTAAATCTGCATGGCACTTTACTCCAATTGGCACATTCGCTTGCTTAAACTCAACGTTGATTATGATTCCGCAGAACTGGGTTGGATGTGAAAAAGTATTTGTTGTTAACATTCTTTTTTTCATTCGGTTTTTCCAGTTACGAGTCCTTTTTTAAAGCTGATCGTCTTGTGTTCATTTTGTTTAGTTCTTTTTTCGTAACAGATTTAATGATTAGTATAGAGCTTAGAAAATTTCGCAGTGTGAAATAGGCAAGAAGTAAGGCATGTAGCAACATCAGCAGGGCAAAGGGCACTCCTTTAAAGGCAAGAAAGGGCAAAAATATTTTAAGTCAAGTGATAGCGATTGATGTATGAGTCGTACGGTTTTTGAATCAAGGACGGGCAACGCCAGGCCATGCTGCTAGTTAGTAATAGAGGTAAATATATGGTAAATGTCATTGTTGTTACTGGACGCTTTCCCTAGTTTGATTATTTGCCTGACAGTTTTATAAACCGTGTTAAAGTGTTCGATCCTCATCGGCTTTCCCAATGTTGTAGTTATGTAGCAGATTAGACGGACTTTAATGAACACCTATTATATTTACTTATTTGGTATTGGATGCTTCTCTAGACTATTCTTTACAACACTGCGATACGTTCGGCTATTTGAAATCCCAAATGATATGTAACTCTGTAAAACCTCTTAGTTTCTTAGATAATTCATTTCATATAATTTGAAAACATTCCGTCTGACCGATAGAGTCGAATAATAATATGATTATTCGTGTAATTATATTGCTATATTCAAATAAATATTAATTCGAATGCTATTTATTCGGGTTTATATTATATGGAAATTTTAATCTGTTTATTGCAAAATATATAGTTGGCCGAAGGTAATTACCATGCTTTATTTCAAAATTAATTATATAGAACAAAATAAAATTTTAAGGAAATATTTAGGAAAATGTCGAGTTTTGTACTTTCAGGGAATTATGGTATTATTAATTTGATAATTTGAGAAAGAAGAAGAAATAGTTTATTAAAGAAAAATAACATTTGATATATATTTAACAGGGAGAGTTGTGGACATATTATTTTAACCGACATGTCAATTTTATTTCTTTTCTTACATTGGTAAAAGCGAGGCACAGTAAGAGGAAAACATCTTTTAAAAATCATTGTCTGATATAGATAAAATAATCTTCATACATAGCCCTAAACATATGAGAAAAATTAATCTCAAAGCCATACCTGCGTAATAGAATGTATCATTTAAAGATCATTCATATTTTCGTTTGATATACAGCACTTAAATTATATAAATAAAAAGAAATAATTTTAGAGGCAGCTTTGTGAACATACTACTCCTTAGGATTTAACTGACAGACGATTCACCCTTTGTTATGAATAGTCTGCTTTGTTTAAATGTAATATCAAATTTTAGGCAAAATATATGATTAGAAAAGCGATAATTTAATTCTACATTACCCTTCAAATGTAAACCCTAATTTCAGAGACTAAACATCGTACCTTTTGTCATAATATTTCAAATTAGGAAATTAATGTGAACTGTATTGAAGCGATAAAACAAAGCGAGCAATTAAAAAGATTTGACTGTAAGCATTGGACATGAAAGCGTAAAGCATACATTTAACTATTTTTTACAATATTCGTATCATTTGTATTTGTAGTACGTGTTATTTTTGGATGAGCGGTACAACATTTTTGTAACATAGCGAAAATTCAATGCATAAGTCAATGGGTATGCATGCAACATTTCACCAGTTATGTTTTCAATATAAGCAAGGGAATTAATATTAAAACTTCTGAACCAGAAAAAAACAGGAATTTACGAAATCAGTTTTTATATAAATACATACACAAAACATTACAGTAATGCGTTAGCAACCATTATAATCACAAGGATGTGCATTTATATTTGCATACAAATGTATTTGGGTGTGTGTATGTACATATATATACAGACACACATACACATATTTACAAAGAAATGGGCATATAAATATATTTGTATGCTTAAATATTTATATTCGTAAAAAAAACAATATAAATTAGTACTATAATGCGCATGTAGTGATACATAAATTTGAAGTATTCTACTATATTGCTATATATATAGAATGTATATATATATATATATATATATATATATATATATATATATATATATATATATATATATAACATTCTTTTCTCTAATTATATTAGAATAAATGAGATTTAGAAGATTGTATATTCTGTAATTTTATAATACTAATCGTGTAGGTTTATATCTTATTTCATAGCAGCAAAGTTTTCGCTTTTTGCCGTTTATGATCTTAACGTTTCAAAACTTTTAAAGAAAAACCTTAAAACTTGTCTGAATCCGGATTTAAAGGAAAACCTTATTTTACAAACAATTGTAGTCTTTAAAATTAAAGGACATAGTATTACATTCATTTTTTGTATCAAGCGGAAAAAAAAGACAAATATAAAATATATTTTAAAAATTAATGAGCAAAAAAAATAATATTGAATTCTGATGGCTTATATCATATGTATAAATATATATGTACATTGATTTTTATAACAAAAACAATAGCATAACAAAATACAAACGAAAACAGAAATACACCGATAAACAATGAGGGAGGGTAAACATAACAGGACTTGTCTTAAAACATTAACCATTATTTACAAAACACATTGCTTTTTGTAAGACAAAAACTATAGTGATACAATGATCGTAAAAAGTTTTCTTTTCTTTTCTTTTTTTTTTACTTATTGTTTATATGCATAAATTTCCGTGTCCTTTTAGTTTGATCATCATGTTTGTTGGATATATTTGTGGGGAAGGGAACTTTTTTTTTTTATCCTTTTTGGCACTTGAGGTACCTTTAAATAAGTTTTATTACAAATCGAATTTTAACGAAAAGTTTATATATTTACACAAACCAAACAACTACGCCAATAATAAAGATTTTCATTTTACTGTTCAATTTATTCTCGTACCTTTTGGAATAATCGATTCATAATCATTTGGAGATATTTTTTGCTGTTTCGCTGTTAATATATAGAAAACTTTCGTTACAAATACCATATTTCTATATTTTCCTGTTCGTTCCGGAACATTTCTGTTATAGGTATCAAATTTCATGTTTGGATATTAACAAATATGAATTCTGTCCATGCGTTAATTATTGCTTTTTATCAAACTAATGATATCAGATAATATATATATCTCTCTCCCTCATATATATATATATATATATATATATATATATATATATATATATATATATATATGTATATATTAAGCATACAGCCACATCAATAGAGAAAAGAATCAGCATGAACTCCGCTAATAAGGAAATATTCCGATAACATAATAATTTTTATTACACAGCCTAAAAAATAGCGGATACAAAAACTCTAACATAAGTTATAGAAACAATAGCACGAGCAGAAAGAAAAACAGGAAAAGAAAAATCATCTGGTATACCCCTCCGTTCATCCAAATGGCTAATACTAAGCTAGGACATAAGTTCCTAGCTTTAATCGAAAAACACTTCCCTACTAAAAGCAGACTTAGTTAGATCTTTAATAAAAACAACATAAAATTAATTTACAGTTTCACTGAAAATATAGAAAGAATCATAAAAAAAAAAAACAATAAAATCCTGGAAACACACGCGCCCCAAAACAGTATTAATAAAAAAACGAAACTAAAATCAGACAAAAATAATTAAAAATTATGTGATTGTAGAAACCCTGAAGACTGCCCATTGGAAAATAAATGCATCATAAAATCTGTGGTATACCAATGAACTATCTCATCCATTGAGAGTCCTTACACCGATAGGATATACATTGGGTTAACGAAGAATGAATTTAAAATTAGGTGGAGGCAGCACAAAAGTACCTTCAATAATATTAGAAATAGAAATCAGACATCTCTATCTAAATATTTTTGGCATTTCAAGGAAATGAATAAAACACCAAAAGTAAAATGGAAAATTATAAACAAATCTAGAACTTGTAAAACTTGATGACCCATGCCCTTTATGCTTACATGAAAAACTACACATAATTAAGTTTCTAAATAATGAAAATTTATTGAACCATAGACATGAGTTAACGGTTTTTGCCGGCATCAACAAAATTAGGCATTAAATAATTAGCATAAAAAAAAATAATCAAATTTCACAGTTTAATAAAAGGCTAAAAAGCTTAACCCAATAATTAAAGGAAAAAACTCTTTATGAAGTCGTCAAAAAAACAAACAAATTGTAATTCATTGCGACGCATTTATATATGAAACAGCCCGTTGAAAATATATAAATAAATAAAATAAAATAAACAAAATTATCCAGAAACTTAACAACATACTATGGTGCCAAAATCTATCTTTCTCTGTGAATGAACAGACGATGCGCGTACAAGAAAGACATAATTCGATTTGAAATAGACACCCCCACTCTTCCTCAGCTTGATCTCTACTTGAAGGTCACTGATATGTGGATAAAAATTAACACATAGGCCCCTTATCAAAAATGGCTGTTTCCATAGTAACGAATGAAGACGCTTATAACGATATGTAAACTTCAAAATTGGTTATTCCTAAATTTTCGCTTGAGGATGAAACAAGGCTTGTTACTTTAATTGAATCTAATTTTAATAATTATATTGATAGTTTCGGCTCTCGTTTTTGAAACATGAGAACTCTTATGTAGCAAATGAATCATATTTTTAAAGGAAATAATTATAATCTAAGCTCGACTTAGAGCACTGTTTTTAAAAAATAAAAACAAAAATACTAAAGAAACCTAGATTATTTACATAAGGTGTTCTTTCCTATTTTTCTACATACCTGCACACACACACACACACACACACACACACACACACACACACACACACACACACACATATATATATATATATATATATATATATATATATATATATATATATATATATATATATGTTTATATATTGATTGATTGAATAAAAACACACCACTTTAAGGTTCCATGTAATAAGTTATTTCACCACAACCCTTTTAAAGGGCTCTGGATCATCTGGTCTATCCATACGGATTACCTAGTTTTGCATAAACTAACTATATATATATATATATATATATATATATATATATATATATATATATATATATATATATGTAAGTATAGGATTGGTATATACGGAATAAATTCCAATAACAAACAAATACTATTCTTAAAAGACTACTCAATACAGAGTAGAGCAAATACAATTATTTATTCGAAAATTATAAGATAAATATGTTATAAAATCACTACAAAAATAGCCATTTTGATTCAACACTTCTGGCGTTTTATCAAGTGATTATGTTGAATGTATAATAAAGGGTTTCAAAAAGTTCAAATCAATCAAAGACCCCTCGCTAAGGAGAAACGCTAAACTGGAATGATCAATCAAAATAAAATATCCGAGAATTCAAAAAACTTGACAACGAACTAAGGTTATAATAATTATAATGCTTTAATGTTGGGTTTAGACTAAAATAGTATTTATTCTAACTAATAAATATATACGATAAAAATTAGAAATTAGAAATTAAAACTTACCCATTTTAAAATTTAAATTTAATCTATATTAAGTTTCAAATTATAAAATTATTGAGGAAAAAAATACATGTTATTCGATTTATTTTGTTTTTATTGAAATTAAGTTGAAATAAGATGAAATGTTACTCTGAATTTCATGACAACATGGATATATTTGAATCATAAAAAGAGGGAGGGGAGGATGACATCTTGCAAAATACATACACAATCAGGCGACGAGACAGGAAATAGCCCCGCGACCCTAAAAAAAAAAAAGTAAAAATAAAAAAAGACATACATACACAATGAAAGGTGCACACGTGGCCGTACACACAAACACCGATAAAGAAACATACATATATACATTGAGAAGAGAACTCCGATACACCAACCAAGAAATATTCAAGTTTGAAAAAAGTGTTATTGAATGAATTCTAGTGAATTATTATAACTTAACTATGGGCAGAAATAATAACCAAACATTAGGGTAAGAAAGGACATTAAAACAGATATGGATAGAAAACAAAACTCAAAAGAACACACAAATATATATATATATGTAAAAATATATATTTCATATATACCTATACGTACTAGTGCACATACACGAGAACAAAAATAAAACAGTAGGTGAAAGAAAATAAAAACTACATACAGACATATGTGTACATACATTCTGCACTACAGACAGGAACTCAGAAATACCTACCTACAAAGAATCAAAGACACACACACATACACACACACACACATATATATATATATATATATATACAGGGGCGGACTGAGCCATCGGTCCAATCGGACCTGGTCCGAGGGCCCGGCACTGCAACGGGGCCCGCCTGACTCGGGCCCCCTTGTGTGTGTTTCTCATGGCCGTGCGGACTGCCGGACACAAGTACGGGCAGATCCGTGACCGTGCAAAAATGAAAATTTGGAGAAGAAAAAGTATCTTCGTTAGCAATCAAACTAAATTTGTGAAGAAAGAAAGAAAAACAAAGAAAGTAAAAGAAAACGAAGAAACCTTACGAATGAACGCAGAAAAAAATGTCTCTGTTTTTTGGGACTGGTAAGTTCAAACCTGGTTCCCAGCTAGACTGCAAGGCATAGATTTATCGGATCCTTTTTGATTTGCCGCACCCGCACCCCTTGCCTGGCCGAAAACACGCAATAAATTATTTTAATATTGTAAAAATATTCTGGTGACCATAAATCTGGCGCCTGTAGTCTGTGGTACCGGTCAAGTCTTAGCGAACTCTCTCTCCCATCCCTGTCACTCCCAAAAGACACTAAAATTTTCATATGATATTTAGTATTTCCAAAGAAAGGACACCTTATAATTTCCTGTCTGTTGCCATTGCCAAACATTTCAGTAAGCATTTTAGTGAATATTTAGTCAAGCATTTTAGTCAATATTTTAAGTTAAAATATTGACTAATTATTTTGTTTACATCTGTAATTATGCTAATTTGTTACAAATATTGAGTAAATTTAAATTCGCATTATGTAATTTCTTAAGTCAAAGTTTTTAAAATGTCAATAAGAGGGTTTAATGCGAATTCAAGCAAAATATTTTTAAAAAATTTTTAATCAATATTGTTTTTAAATTGACGAAGGGGTTAATACTAACAGTCAATTTATGCCAGTGAGTGCATTAGATCTTATCACATTCTTCTAAATCATTGATAATTTCAGTTGATAAGATATTTATACGTATATGTGCACTCACTGTGACTGTGCAATGTGCAATTGCAGTCGTGTCTCTTGTTTGCTCTTCAGACATTATTTTATATTAAGTATAGTCGCTGTGTTTTGGAAGTCTGTTTTTTAACTCCTTAGAAAAAAAATTAAAGAGAAAATTATTACTTAACTCATAGAGAACAAACTTCCAAATAAATAAATATAACTATTATTTGTAAATACGTATTCGAAATAATAAATCAAAAAAGTAAATTTACGAAAAACTCAACTTTCGAATTTAGCCGATAATTGTTATTTATTGATTCGTGAAAAGAAGGCAAGTAAATTAAATTAAAAAACAAAACAAACCAAATGCGATAAAATGCCATCCTTTTGTTAGTTAATAACCATTAATGAACAAAAATGTAATGTGTAATTAAAAAATTACCTTTGTATGATGATCTTAATAACTTAATTAGTAAAATAATTCAAATATTTGAAATGTGCCTAGTTTAACTAACTACCAACAATTTCACAATGAAGGAGCATCCAAAAAATCTATCCCCACCTATCAATATGCAAATATACATCGAATATAAAACTAACCCGCGTTCATATTTTAGATAAATGTAGAGAAGTGACGGTAAGTGATCACGTTAATAAAAGTTCGATTTTTTTACTTACCGATAGATGTTAACAGTTATTCTAAGTAAAAGATACTATTTTTTTTTAATAAAGAAACAGAAATTATTCATATATTTCGCAAATTTCAGGGATTTTTGACATTCCTAATTTTGCAATCTTATTCATGGATTTCAAGGTGAATGAATAGAGTTGAATTCTATGTTTACATTAATGGAAACTTTAGTTTTCGTTTAGGTTCTGAAATATTGAAATTACGTATTATTTTATTTTCATTTTATAATTTTAAAACCTGATATTCTACATAAATACTTGCTATCGATTGTATTTTCTTTGTTAGAGTGTACTTACTTGCTCTTTATAAAATTGTCCCCAAACAGATTTTACCGAGAAGAAACTATTTGTCTGGTGTGCAGGTAGCTAAAAACCCTATTTAATGACTACAAGCATAAAAGTGGTGCTCAAAGGAGAAAAGATAAAAAAGATAAAATATCCATGATAAAGAAGACAACAAATAAAATTGATACATTTTTTGCTAAGAAAGCTACATCCTCTGAACAAGACAAAGTTACAACTGACTTTGGCTTACAAGATAAAACATCAACATGTGCAGAAGCACCATCTGAATTTGAAATCACACCTGAAGAAAGCGAATTCGATGAACCACCATCTAAGATTTTAAGGCCTGATTCCATGACAACCAGTACGCAGGTTACACATGCAAAAAGTGCGTATTTTTTAAAACCGGATACCATCCATAATGCGTCAATTTCACAGGAGATGTTCTGGAAATTTAATCCAAACCAGCCTGTATGTAATATAGCATTTAATAGTGCTGTTGTATATGACAGACAAGGCATTCAGGGCATGAATATTAACAGAAAGTTTGGTAACATACAATGAAGAAAATAAGAGTTTACATTGCTCATTTTGTCTGATGTATGCCCCCGAAAAAAGTCGAAATATACAGATGATCCAGGGCTGTTCTGATTGGAGAGACATCGCAACGAGACTTTTGGAACATGAAAAGAGCCAGTGTCATAAGCATTCTACTGATGCATATTTTCTGAATGCTTGTGAAAGATCCGCCAAGCACAATTTGTTAAAGGAGCAACTCTCCTTAAGAACCCAACAAGTTCTTCAGCATCGCTGTTTTAAAGTGTATAACTGATGCAATATTTTACATTGGGTTTCAAGTTTTGTCTTACTGCGGCAAATATGGAGAAGCTGTTGCAACTGCATTTGATGAAAATAATCAGGACAATGCTGGAAATTTTTAGAGGCTATAAAGCTTCTTGCAGAGTACAATCCACACCTGTAGGAACATTTGCAGAAGGTGGTTTTGAAAGGCAAACAAAAAGATCCATCTAAGAAAGGGCGTGCCAAATTTGTTACTTTTTAAAGTAAAACAACTGTCAATAAGATAATATTATTTCAGGCATGGTTAAAAACGACATTGTGAATGAGGTGAAAAATTCAGGGATGTTTTCAGTGCAACTTGACTCTACCCAAGACATGATCAGTGTGCCATTGTCCTTAGATATGTAGTTGGAGACAGAGCTAAAGAAAGACTTGTTCGTCTGGTAAATGTGAATAATTGAAGTGGAAAATGCTTGCACAGCCTGTTACGAAATTCACTTGCAGAGATAGGTCTGACACTGAGGCAGTGTATTGGAGATTCGTTTGATGGAGCAGCAAATATGAGTAGTGTTTACTCTGGTCTTCAAGCACTTATGAAAGCAGCTGGCCTAAGTCACATCCATACTTGGTGTTATGCACATGTTCTGAATCTGGTGATCAGTGATGCAAGCAGTGGATGTGTTGCATCAGTTAGTCTTTTTGGTTTGCTAAATGAACTATGCTCATTTTTCAATGATTCCTACAAAAGGATGACGGTGTGGGAAGAGCATATGCAGACCAAAACAGGAAATAAGAAATGCCTAAGACTAGAGCGTATTGGTCAAACTAGATGGTCAAGTAGAAGCAGAGTACTTCGAAAATTGTTTGGCAATTACGCAGATCAGTCATCAGAATTCTTTTCGGACCTTCTGATCATCCTTCATGAAGTAAGCGAAGCAATTGATTTCAAAGGATCAGTTCGCTATGAAGCACAGAAGTTGAGTGAAAACTTGCGGAAATTTGAAACCATCTTAATGGCGTTTACATTCATACGAATTTTTGAAATTACAACACCTGTGTCAGATTATCTGCAGACACCAGGCCTGGATATCATGCAGGCTTGGCGCATGATTAACAAAGCCACTGAAAATATTGAAAAAATCTCAAGAGATTTTAAGGGCATTTATGAAACTGCGTCTGATTTTGTTGTTCGTGCAAATTATAAATTAGAAGAAGTGAAGATTTTTGTCCCTAATAGCTTCTCAATTTCAACTATGAGATCTAGTCGCTCAGCACTAGAAGGTATCACAGACGAGAAGAAAATTTTTGAGGTTTTATACCATAATGCGGTTATTGATGCTGTGCTCTCCAGCATGCGAGCTAGATTCTCGTCTCATGAGAAGCTCTATAAGCAAATTTCCTGCTTTGATCCAAACAGGTTTTCTGAAATTTTGGCATCCCCACAAAACATTGAGCTCGGTTTGATTGCTAATGCAATACCAGAAATTGACACAGTGGCACTACAGGATGAACTGATTTCATTTGCATCAAGCTACAAAGACTTGAAAAAATGGCTGCTAGAAAATATAAATGACAATGAAAATGAATCTGACAGCTTGGATTCAGAGTAGGAGGATACAAATGTTACTCAATCATCTGCCAAGACAACATGTAAGAATTGTTTGTCATGTGCTTTCAAGCTATTATCTGAGTACAGGCTGTGTGCAGCTGCATATGAAAATTTATGTGCTGCATATAAATTTATTGTAACTCTAAGCATCACACAGTGCACATGTGAAAGATGTTTTTCTAAACTAAGACTGTTGAAAACAAGGCTGAGATCTTCGCTCACACAAAATAACTTGGAGTCACTTATGCTAATTGCTATTGAAAAAGACATAGCAATGAAAATCAAATCAAACAAAGACAAAATTATTGATAAAATTGCAGAATCCTCTACTGAAATGAGTACAATGTTGTTACTGTAATCCTTGAAAGTTGATATTTGAAATTTTTGGCTCAGTATTATTGTAAAGCATAGTATATCTTAAGACGTATTAAAATGTAAGTAATATTTTTAAAAGTGTATGTTAACACATTTTATTATTTGTTTTTAATATCTATTATAAATTTTATAATTTAGTATATTGTTTACGTGTTGATTCGCAGTAATAAAATGGAAATTTTGATTGACATGTCATTACGCTTTGTCATTATGTGTCCATGAACATCTTTATGAGCTTCAAGTTTTCAAATCTTTTGATGCATTTATAAATGCATACATATCTTAAATAGTGATGGGACGTTTAATCGGAATCGTTAATCGTAAGAATCGTGTATTTTCGGGGGAATCGGAATCGTGAATCAACATTTTCCTGGAATCGGTATCGGTATTGGAATCGGGAAAAAATTAGGAATCGTCCCAACACTAATCTGAAACTAAATTTTTTTCTTATTTAAGCCAATATGCACAGATCACCTGCTGCAAAGACCTCTATATGTGGCATTTAACTGTAAAAAATTGGGAAAGGGGGCCCATTGCATTTTCGGTCCGAGGGCCCGTAATACTCTCAGTCCGCCCCTGTATATATATATATATACATGTATACATACATACACATATATATATACACACACACATATACGCATACGTGTATATATACACATACAGAACCCTAATAGTAACATAAAAAGTAAACAAACGCAAACTTAAACACACACACACATATATATGTATGTCTACACACACACACACACACATATATACATATATGTATACATATATATACACACACACATAAATAGGTAGATCGATACATAAACCTACACATCTTCTAACAATATTATCCTATTGACAATAAAGGACAGTAAAGTCCATACAATATTAAAAATGTAACGAGAGACAACTGTTGAATATTAAGTCTATAAGCAATTGTAAAACCATTGTCAAACAAAAGTAGGTTTTAGTTAGTATTGATGATACATTCCAACGCACTAAGATATACATACATATACATATACGAAGACGTACGCACATACATACACATATACATATATATATAAACATATATAAATACCCATCTATACACACACACACACACACACACACATATATATATATATATATATATATATATATATATACCCGCACATGTAGACACATACCAAAGTTTACATACCTACACATACCCATAAACAAGCACACATATGATGGATGTCAACGCGCACATACACACACACACACGCATATGCATATATACACATATAACTATACAGATATATTCGTATATACACATAAACATATACACCTCCAAACATATATATATAATAGTATATATATATATATATATATATATATATATATATATATATATATATATATTCCTTCCTCTCTTTTTCTCCTCCTTTCTTTCCTCTCTTTTTCTCCTCCTTTCCCCAGCTATTCCTTTCTTTTTCCGTCTTTCTCCTGCTTTTTTTTTTTTTTTTTTTTTAATAATTTATATAAAAACGATAAAATATATAGTTATTAATAAATAATTCAATGTTTATTAACGATAAATACGTGGTTGAATGTGAAATCTCAAAATGAAAATGTTTTTCTTACTTTGTAATCATTTTTCGATTTTTTTAAAAAATATACGTTTTTATTTTATGGGGTTAAATAGTAATTACGTAAAATTAGTGTAATGGAAAATCATTTTTAGTATTGTTGACGATCGATGTGTCCCCAAAATGACATATAGAAAATGCTAGTTTAAAATCTAAATAAGCAAGAATAGCTTAACTTTCCGGCCATCTTTAAAATTTTATGATGCTTTGCATCCTCTAGAATATTTTTTATTGTTTTGTACTTTTTCCTATTAATTCTTTAGGATTTCCAAATATTTCCATAAAATGTAGCACGAAAATATACAGAAAAATATAGAGACCAGATTTATATTTTCTTATGAGAATAAAATTTGAATCAGATTTCTATCCAACTTCCCGTTTCATTCTGCCTTGCATTCCTATATTCCAAAGATAAATTAAATGCAGTGCTGTAGAAATCTTTTTTTTCCTTCTGCATACGACTTAATACTATTTTATATGAACAGACATTTCTTTTTCTAAATGATTTATTTTATTTCATTTTTCTTGATTTCACAAACAGAAATATTTAAGTAAAACGAAATTGTCACGCTTTCATATATTTATAAGCTTTTTAGATAATGCTTCCTGATTTGAACAAAATATGCAGAAGTCGTATAACAAGAACTTAACGAAAAAGAAGAAACGGCATGCGCATGAAATATATGTATTAAATATATGTTTAATATTCGTGGCAGATTTCATTTGAAAATTCTGTTAATAATTCACAAAGACAAAAGTTAAAACTCTGGATTTGGGGCCCTTTAAAATTATTCATAATTTTGTTTGTGTTTTGTTCAGTAACGCATGTAATTCAAAATTAAACTCTTTTTAATAAGATCTGTACTATAATTTATTGAAAGCTGTACGGTAGTAGATGGAAATTATTTGAAATTGTCGATCGCTTCCAAGACAATGCAAAGTATTCATCTTCATTATCAACGCTCATCATATAGATTTAATAATTATGTCACGAATTGATTTTAAGTTAATTTATTAAAAAGAAAAACAAATTATGCAAATAATAACCATGTTAAATAAAAGTAATTAGATTTCAAATTACCATGCACATATTTTGACAAAACAATAATACGCGAAATGAATAATCATTAATTTTCGCAAAACTCACAAAATAACTTTTCTAGTTATATTCCAGTGCTTTATATCATGAAGAAATTAATCTTCAAAAAGTGTGAAGATTTGAAATATCTATCATTATAATTAACTTCGTTTCCTCGAGTTTGAATAACAAATTCTTTATTACGGATGAAGTCTCTTGAAGTTCATCGATGTAACTTTGCGAAACTGAACGTTGCGTATTATCGTCTGTAAATGTGTGTGATGATGATGATAATAGAATAATCAACATCACCGTCATTAATTCGATATTTCTTTGATCAACAGCATTTTGTTTGATAGAAACAACAAATTCTTTTCTCTGTTTTGGATTTGGGTAAATGGCTATATTTTTAGACATTATGCTGTATCTTCTATTTGTATTGTTATTATTATCGATGTTATTAACGATTTGTTACGAATAATACGACTATTTTTCTCACGATTAAGATTTTTCCTAGAAGTCAATATAAAGAGCATCCATTTCATACAAAGAATAGTCAATACTATTGACTCAAAATAAGGATTTGTCTTATTTTGGACAATACAAAGATGTTAATACTTTAAATAAATTATTGAATTATTTAACGGCAGAATTCTCAAATTCCTTCATTATACAGTTTATATTCTTATAATTTTATGCAGCAATTGCATTCAATCTTTTGTAATTTTTTAATTTTTTATAATATTTACTCGTATTTAGAGAGTAGAGAGAAAGGGGGAGTGAAAGAAATATGATTCTTTTCTGTATAGTTTCAAATATTTTCTTTACAAATCTTAATTGTAGATATACATATTTTTCAACATAATAACTTCGCTTATACTATCCTTATATATATATATATATATATATATATATATATATATATATATATATATATATATATACTGTTTATTATAAACAGAGCATTTACTTAAATATTTGTATCTATAAAAACAATGTATAAACATAAAAATGTCTTAAAATGCTATGTCCATTTCATAATGTGTGACGTCACATATATGTGTGTGTGTGTGTTTGTGTGTACACATGATTTATAATCAAATTCATATATATATATATATATATATATATATATATATGTACACACACATATATGCATGCAGATTTTAAAAATATATTTCTTCATGTATTATTTTCATAGTAGTGCTGTGCTAATAAAAGCATAAAGAATAAGACGGTTGCTAAGCCACGGATCTGATTGGCGCTAGAGGATTTCTCAATTAATGGATATTTATTTCGAGCCGATATAACCATTTCGCGCCATCGTTTCTCGACTTCAGTGCAGTCATTGTTACGAATGAGGCTAAGTCGAGCTAACGGTTCTTCTACCCGCTTGATTACCGCCTCGGTGTGTACTCGATTACACCTCGATGCAGGCAGCATAATAAATTCTTTGTTATCAACGATTATCCAACATAGATACTCATCGATACGATCCTTTGTTTGAGTGAAGATTGCATCGTACTTATCTATGAGCTTCATTGAAGCCAGACAGAAATAGTGGGCGTGGGTTTTGTATCTGCCACCATCATCCTCCAACATCAGAACCATCTCGTACGGGATGAAGTGGATGTCGTGTAGCAGGCATCCCTGTCGGGATTTATCGTCCCGAAAACCTAGTGATGTTCCCAGCCCTGCTGGAAAGTTACAGGAGACAGTCGACTTGTCATAGTCCCGGACTATAAGATTCTGCACTGGAATGATGCCTTGAGTTGATGACACCCTAAAATTGGAGCCGTTTCGTACGAGGCGGTTGTCATTACAGACCTGTTCTTGTAGCCCGTGTGCGATATTCACCGGCCACAGAACAATGTCTCCAACTTTGTAGCGCATCACGGATGGTGATGTCTCCTGAAATTCAATACACATAAACCGTGGATAGCATCCGTTGTCGAATTTCTTCATGAGCACGCGTCGGCGGGAGTAGTTTCCCTCGCCTGCATCGATACAGTGCCAATCCGGTTCACCATTGATGTTTACCGTGTTGTTACGGATAATGATCTTGCTGGTGCCGCCGCGGATGCGTCGCACCCAGATGCCGTGCATGCTCTTAGGGAAGCTGCAGACCCGAAGACCGTGAATGCTGCCATATCGGTTGACTTTGCATTCGCCGCACGACTGAAGACAATGCGACTTTAACTTTGTTTTGCACTGCTTCGGGTGGCGACACCCATCGAACTCATCGCTGCATATGCTTCGCACCACGTGACGACGCATCTTGAATATTACGTATTTTCGGTCTTTGGGGAATATGGTCCCGGTGTCGCAAATTTTGTCCAGGAAGAAATAGATCTTCTTAATCAATTCGTTTTCATCATACTCCACCCGCATGCACCAATACTGGAGGTTATCACTGTTGCGAACGATGACATATTGATTACCGTCTACTTTCCATTTGGCCGCACAACGCAATCGGTTCTCGTCTCTTAGGTTCCAAGCTGATTGCCGGCAGCCCTTGTTGGGAAGACGGATGAGGAGGCCCTCTTCTTGAACGCAAGAGCTTTCGAAACGCAACGGCAAGATCGTACTTGAGCAGACCTTCTCACCGCTTGGTAACGTGATATCGAAATCATAACCGCCATCAAACGGACATGTCACTTCGGTTTCGCTGAATAGGTGGACGGATATTAATGGCCAATCATCCATCATCATACGGGCATCGTTGCAAACATTTTCACTGGAGGTGCTCAGTGTTGACATATAAATCTGCATCACTGCAGCACTACGTTTTATGAACTTCATGCAACTGTATATCATGTCGGGGTAACTATTTTCAGTCTGCAATGAAAACGTTATATTCATATTAAAGAGAAATGTAAAGAAAAACTGTAGTTTATTATAAAAAGAGATAAAACAATAACAACTTCTGATACTATAGAGATGAATGATTTATAAATTAATGATGGAAGAAAGATGATGACATTTGAATTGAGATCAAAGCAATTATAAAATTATTATTAGTAAGAAAAATAATTATTATTAGAAAATAATAACATTCGTATAAGGAAATTTAGATATTCATACACCGAGCAGCGTGTGCTACTTTTGGTTGAAATTTACCTAATCTCTCGATTATGAAATCTTTTAATGAAAATATATTTCTGAAGTCTAGTAAATATTATTGGCCTTCAATTACTGATGGGCCAGTATTTCCGATTTTTTTTTAATATATTATGACATGCCAACATTTGGATTATGTCCTTATCCAGTTAAGTTGTTGCTGCTGTTGAAATTGTGCTAGTTTCTGTTATTTGCTACAATTTTTTTTCTTTTATGTTTCTCTAGCATCAGTTTGCATGTTTCGAATAGGGATTTTTCTTGCTAATTCGTTTCGTAAATACGCTTTTAAGTAGGCGCACAAGGGGGTCGTCAGTGATGTTTTGACTTGGCTCATCAGGGAGTTTCGGGTCTTTCAACATCATACTCCCCATCACCAAGTCGACCCAATCAGGGGAGATCAACCCCTGATTCCCCCTTTTGATTAAACACTAACAGCTACTCTGGCCTTTTTAAAGAATAAGAGGAAGAAAGACCACGTGTTCCGCACATCCGATTGGATGTTAGTAACAACCAATCTGCTGCGCGGACTAAGTTTTAAATGGCCCGCGGTTGGGACTGGTTTCTTTTCTTATTTCGGTGGATTGCAGTTTCGATGGATAACTGAGGAGGTAATCTTAATATTCCTAAATCTTACCCTATTTCCTTGAGTATTTTATGGTTTAATTATTTGCCGTTTTCATTTTGTACTTTTTCCTTTTGACGGGGATACTTGAACTCAACGCTATTATCACATTTTATCGTTAGCCTGTTTCTTAATACAAATAATATATACAAAAGAGGGAAATGTTCGTATAAAGATAAAATAAATTAGCCAAATGTCTTACGTTCGAATAAACATATTTTAAATTATATTTATAAATATGTATCGCTAAAAACCGATGACAAACTGATAAAATAAAATGATATATATACAAACGATATATGGTAATGATCAAGAAGAAAAACACTATATACGCGTTATGGTTCCGATTTAAAATATACAAAAATGTGAAATGTTCGTCTAAAATAAAATTAAATAAATAAATTAGACAAATGGTCCGACGTCCGAATAGGGCCTTACGTTCGAATAAAAATTAAATAAATAAAAAGACAAAAAGTCTTACGTTCGAATAAAAAAAAAAAAAAAAAAAAAAAAAGATGAAAGGTCATACGTTCGAATAAGAATTAAATAAATAAATAAATAGACAAAAAGTCTTACGTTCGAATAAAAAAAAAAAATATAAATAAATAAATAAAATAGACGAAAGGCCTTACGTTCGAATAAAGGTAAAAAAGTCTTACGTTCGGAAAAAAAAAAAAAAAAAAAAATTATGAGAAAAATGGACAAAAAGTCTTACGAGATTTGTCGCGCCGGAACCGCTAATAAAAAGTAAATAGTAACATAAAGGGTACCGCGTATAATACGGGTTTGACATAAAAAACATATTTACAAATAATACAATTTACAAATTGACGAGATATATTCTTTGGCAGTACTTGTACAATTCAATTACTCACATTCGCACGCACAAAAAAAAAAAAAAAATATAAATGCTTTAAATTAAAATGTTTATAATATTGCCATGTTGCAATTATATTAAAATTATTTACAAATTTACCCGGCTTGATAATTATTTGTTACATTGATGTCCATGAGCTATCACGCTTAATCCATAACCATTTTGCTGTCCTTTCTGCTGTATTAGTTATGGTCCGAATCGCCTTTCTTTTGTTAGCACCTACTACGCCAATATCAGTTAGAGCTTTGCATAGGGACCTTGCAACAAAACCCCTTACTCCCACCTCGATTGGCAAACAGCTTGACTTCCACCCATTGTTTTTGCAACTCGCTAATAGTTCGTCATATTTTAACATCTTCCGTTCATGGGCTTCTTCTGCATGCTCTTCCCAAGGCACTGTCAGTTCCCACATTATAACCTTTTTAATATTGTTAGAGTAGAACACTAAATCGGGGCGTAATAATGTTTGCACGATATGGTTAGGGAATTTTAGTCTTTTCCCTAAGTCGACCCTTAATTCCCAGTCTGTTGCCTGTGACAGAATATTTGCTATGTTCTTGTGCTTTTTGGGGGGTTTCTCACCAGCTCTATGGAACTCTATGGCTCGTTTATCTGTGTTTAAAGTATTGGTGCTGATGGCCATATTAACTATCTTTGCTATCTCTTTTAATATTTCATCATGCCTCCATCTATACCGGCCTTCCGTTAGTGCTGTCTTACAGCTACTTAGAATATGTTTTAGGCTTCCTGGACGCGAACACAAGTGGCATAGTGGCGATTCTGTCTCGTACCATCGATGGAGGTTGGTAGGACTGGGAAGTGTGTCGTATACAGATTGAATCAGGAACTTTATGTTGATGTCATTGCTCCATATATCCGACCATTTGATTTTCCTATAAATCATGGATTCCCAATTGGTCCACCCACCTTGTTGCCTTAGTCCTACTATCTTTGCCACCCTTTTCTCCTCCTCGCCCTTACGTACTTCTTCTTGTATTAAAAGGTTCTTTTCTTTACCTTTGGCTCTGTCCACCCGAATGGTAGGAAAGAACCCTAGGCCAGCTCGTCCAGTAGCTACGGCGCCTAATATGGCCTTTTTGCGGAGTCTTTCTTTAGCGACACGCAATGCGTTCTCTGCTCTCCATTTTCTTCCTGAGTAGACTTCAATGCCTGCTCCAGCCACCTTTGGGTCTTTGGATAACTCATACTGCATTATTGCTCTAATTTTGGTGACTTTGTATTCCTCTACTAGGCTTTTGAAAGGAAGTTGCAGAGCGTTTGTGTTGCCATATAGAGCAGCACTGGTCAAACATTTCGGTAGGCCTAACCATCTTCGTAGTCGTGTGCTAATTCTTTTTTCTAATTGTTCTATATTTGAAGACGTAAATTCATAAATAGACAATGGCCATAAGATTTTAGGAAGAATGGCATGCTGATAAATCCAAGCTTTAAATCTGCCTGGCAAGCCGGATTTGTCAACTCTCTTTAACCAAGTTTCTAGTTTGTCTTGTGTTTCTTGGATTCCTGTTGCATCTTTTAGAGAGTGATCTATACGTTTTCCAAGGCTTTTTACGGGCTTTTCCCTGATTGTTGGTATGTCTCCCCCGGTTAGTCTGAATCGCTCCTTATCTAATATGTTACCTTTCCTTAAGACGAGTGACCTTGATTTCTCGGGGTTGAAGCTCATTCGGGCCCATGTGATCTGCTTTTCAATCCCCCTCAGTAGCCATCTCGCGCCAATAACGGATGTAGTAGTTATTGTCATGTCATCCATGTAGGCTCTTATAGGAGGTTGCCTTAATCCTGATCTGGTGACCGGGCCTTTACATCCTGTTTCTGCCGCTTTAATTAACATGTTCATGGCTAGACAGAACAGGGTCGCTGAGATTGTGCATCCTGTTATGATGCCTTTCTCCAATTTATGCCATGCTGAGGCTGTATTTCCTGATAACGTTCTCATTTGGAAGTTATTATAATAGTCAGCGATTAAATCAGTAATTTTACTTGGTACGTAATGGCGATGGAGCGCTTCTTCTACTAGTTTATGTGGTATTGATCCGTAGGCGTTTTTGAGATCTAACCACACGATTGCTATATCGCCCCTATTTGCCTTCGCTTCTTTTAACAATTGCGAAACGACCCCTATATGCTCCATACATCCCGATATTCCTGGTACTCCACCTTTTTGCACGGAGGTATCTATGAACTTATTTTTAAGAAGGAAATCTGCCAAGCGTCGGTTTAAGATGCTAAAAAATATTTTACCCTCTGTGTTCAACAGGGAGATGCATCTGAATTGGTCTATCCTTCTGGATTCCTCCTCTTTAGGGATCCAAATGCCTTCAGAGTGTCTCCATTGTCCAGTTATTTTTCCTCTTCTCCAAATAACTTTCAATAACTTCCATAACATCCGACGAAGCTTTGGACAACGTTTGTAAACTATGTAAGGCACTCCGTTTGGACCTGGTGTGGAGGCCGTTCTGGCTGCTTTAATGACTGCGTTAATTTCCATCCAAGTTGGTTCTTTCACGTCAAAAGGCGTTAATGGTGCATTAGGGATTATCGGGGACGCATTTTCTACAAGTTCTAGCTGTCTGTTTGGATCACTCAGAGTTTCTTGTAGGAAAGCATTAATTTCACTGGGGGTACTCTCCAACTGGCCACTTCGTTTTTCCCCCAACAGCTTCTTTGTGAAATTGAATGGATTTGAGAGAAATGCCATACGTTTCTTTGCCCTTTCTTTCCTCCTTCGTCTATGCCATTCTGCTCTACGTAAAGACTTAATTCTTAAACGAATTAGGTGTCGAAGCTCCCGTAAGGGTTGTCTCTCTTCGGGTGTCGCGCTTTTGAATTGTTTCCGAAGAGATCTGAGCTCCGACCTGAATTGTTTAATCTTTAGTTCCCTCCTATTTTCTTTGCTAATATCCTTCTTTTCCTTCCGCTCCTCATATCCAAATATCCCTGCTGCGTAACTAGTGATAATTTTTGACATTATCGCTAGTCGTTTATCCACCGAACCTCTTGATGTTATTTGAATGATCTCGCTGATGTCCACGTCGAAATCCTGCCAGGCGTGTTTGTTACTGGCTGGTGGCCACTTTATCTTTCTTCGAAATGGAGCATCAGGCACAGCTTGAACCTCTACTTGGGGGGACTGGGCACTGTGGTGAGCTTCCCGGCTCTGACCCTCCTGCGTCTCACCAGGAAAAATTCCTGCGCGCTGCTGTTGGTCCGACCGCACCTGACACTTCATTTTTGCCTGATGTATTTTTAGGCCGCGCATATTTTTACACATTCTTCCACATGGGCATGTCAGTCTCGTTGTCCGTAGACCTATAATGTTCATTCGTTCAAAGCCATTTCCAGCCACTGATTTGAGAAAGCTGTTGCTGACAATTTAGATATTTATGAATGATTTTTGGCGCCACGTATGGCATCAAAATCAAGGCTTAATTTTGAGAAAGTTATTTACGAACATAACAAATATTTTTCGTAAAATATTCATGTGTAATGTAAAAATCTCAAATCCGAGTAAGCTTGTTTTTAATTGTCATTTACTGCATGAAGCTTCAGGACTAGTAGAAAATATTATCAAAGAAGTGAAAACCTTTTCTGTCATGAGTAGTGTAATTACAGATTGCTCATTATTATAATTTTCTCGTTACTTTCGAGTTTAGAAAGATGCATCGAAATTAAATATTACAAATAAGGTGCCATTATATATGTATGAACATGAAAGTGATATGCTTTGATTACTCTTAAGGAAATGACACCTAAAATGTTACATTTTCATTTTCTTTTCGATGCGACGGTTCTGTGTGATTTGCTGGGAGACAATATGTATTTATAATGGCATTTCATGTGTAAATTAAACAATGTTTCGTCAGCGAAATCAAAACAGGTCAAATACGAATTCATAATGGATAACAGCTATTACGTTGTATTAAGATTAAAATCAAGTTATATGCCTTCGGGAAGTCGAACTAAAATCTTTCGTTTGAAAATCATCATCATTATTATTATTATTATTATTATTATTATTATTTTCTTTGCTTTCTGGCGTTTACACACTTCTTTCCGGGTCCCACCCAGGGACCTAAGGTTAGAAATGGCATCATGACACTTTTCACTGACAAAAAAAAAAAAATGACACAGATAGAGCCCTTCGTAAAGTGTGGGCTGTACTTGTCAGAACAATTTTTTGTATCTCCTTGAGGCATGGGCTTCCAGGAATCCCTGCAATTAGTCTACTGCAATCTTTTCCAACCAGTCCTAGGGCTCCAACTACAACAGGGATTGTTGATGTTCCCATATGCCACATTTTCGAGACCTCTATTTCCTGGTGATTTGACAGCTTTTTGAATATCTTCAAAGATACATTGCAGTCAGCAGGAACTGCCATATCAATAAGGAGGCACCGTTTTTGTTTGTGGTCTTTAATAACAATATCTGAGCGGTTGGCCTTGATTGTTCTGTCAGTGTGAATTGTGTAGTCCCATAGAATTGTAACAGGTCCTATCTCCGTAACCGGGTCTGGGTGGTGTTGGTACCAGTTTCTTTCAGTTTCCTTCCCGTAGGTGCCAACATCGTGCAACCTGATACAAGATGATCAATCGTTTCTGGATATTTATCACAGAATCTGCATTTTGGGCTGACACAATATTTTAGTATATGTGTTTGATAATTCCTAGTTAGCAAGCATTGGTCCTGCGCAGCAAGGATAAAACCTTCAGTTTCCGCTTTCAACCCTGCACTGCGTAGCCATTGATGGGTACGGGTTTTGTCTACATCAGCTTGTTTGATACGGGCAGAGTATTGTCCATGAAGTGGTTTATCTTGCCATCGCTTCTGTATCTGGTCGGTTGCATTCGTCTTTGCTGTCTTTTTCAAGTATTTTGCAGTTTCAGCCTGTGTATTGTGCTGTAGTTGCATCTCTACGCCCATTTGAAGCTCCAGTTTGAATTTGTTGGCTTCTTTCATTACGGAGTAAAGACGCTTACTACTTTCATGTTCCTTGACGCATACCATCATCCAGTCTTCTGTAGTTTCCAAGTATCTTTGGAGGCCAATTGTTGTAGTTTTGTAGGACAGTTCTAGTTGAACTAATCCTCTGCCTCCTTCGGATCTGGGCACATACAGACGATCAACATCAGCTTTGGGATGATGCATGCGATAGCAAGTGAGAAGCTTTCTCGTTTTGGCGTCCATTCGCTTAATTTCAGCTATGGTCCAGTTAAGGACATTAAAGCTGTAATGCACCACTGGGACAGCCAATGTGTTTATAGCTGATATTCTATTTTTTGAGTTTAGTTCAGTATTTAGTATCAGACGTACACGCCTGTAGTACTCTTTTCTTATTTTTTCTTTCATTTGGGGGTGTTGTATGCCATCTCCTTCGCTAATTCCTAGGTACTTATAAGCTTCTTCATGCTCCAATTCCCTAATCTTTGTGACAAAATCTAAATCTATTGAGGGTGTTTCTGTAATTCTAACTTTCTTGAATGTTACTTTTGCACATTTATCTAATCCGAATTCCATACCTATGTCGTCACTAAAGTATTTTACAATATTGAGGAGGCCTTTCAACTCATTGTCGTCTTTGGCAAAGAGTTTGAGATCATCCATGTATAGTAGGTGATTGAAAATCTTCTCATTTATTTTGTAACCATAGCTACTGTTGTTCAGTTCATGTGTAAGAGGGGTTAAGGATAAACAAAACAGAAGGGGTGACAGAGAGTCTCCTTGAAAAATTCCACGTCGGATATTCAGACGGTTGGATATGGCAGTGCCCCCGGTGTGCCTAAGGTATAGTTTTGTGTTCCACATCCCCATGCTGTGCTTAAGAAAGTTTAATACCACAGGGGAGACTTTGTACATTTCCAAAGTCTTAAGGATCCAAGAATGTGGAACACTATCAAAGGCTTTACGATAATCAATCCACGCTGCACTGAGGTTTCTGCGTCGTCTCCTGCAGTTTTCCAGGATCATTTTATTTATCAGAAGTTGATCTTTGCAGCCATATGAACCTCTACTGCATCCCTTCTGTTCCAGCGGGAGAATGCTGTTTGTTTCGAAAAAGGAATAAGTACGGTTCGTCAGTACAGACGTGATCAACTTATACGTTGTGGAAAGACATGTTATCGGACTATAATTTTTCGGGTCGCCTGTTTGAGTTGTTTTTGGTATGAAGTATGTAATACCATCAGTAACCCATTCCGGGATTTTATTGGGATTATTTACAAGCGTTGATAATGTTTTTGCAAGTGTGCCATGGGTAAATGAGAGATGATACAGCCAGAAATTGGGCAATTTGTCATTTCCTGGGGATTTCCATTTTTGGGATTTTGTTAGTGCTTGCCTAACATCATCTGTGGATATATTTTCCCATTCTTGCAGAGGTGTATCCAGCAGTCCTTCTTCTTCACGCCGTATCCATTCTGCATTTGGGTTACATTCCTTTGGGTTGCTTCAAATATTTTCCCAAAATGTCTGTACATTATCAATCGATGGTGGCGTTTCGACATGTATAGGCGTTTTTCCAATTTCCCTGTAAAATTTCTTAAGATCTGTTCGGAATATTTTATTTTGGCGATAGAATCTACAACGTTTCTCGTATCGTCTTGTTCTCTGTGCTTTTAGCTGAAGTTTCTGTTTCAGCATTTCCTTGACCGATGGAATATCAATTAGGGATTTAACGCTATATTTCCGTTTGATCTTTTTGGATTTACGTGTAGAAATATTAGGGTTTCTGGTGAGCTCATCTAATATAGACAGCTCACATCTGATTTGTTTTATTTCTCGTATCAGTTTGGTTTTCCAAGCTGGTTCTCTGTGTCTGTTAATTTTATTTATTGTCTTGACACCAAGCTTCCGAGTCGCTGCTAAAGCTGTTGCGTATATGACGTTGTTAACTTCTGTTATGTTTCCCGGTGGTTTATCTGTTAACAGTGTTTCCAGGGCAGCATTGTATATTTTCACGATGTGCTTGTTGGGATTTGTCATATGGATTTTCGGGAGCTGGTCTCTGTCTGACAATTGTATGAAAGTTACTCTGCTGAGTACTTGGATGACGTCATTTTTTGCTTCGGTGATTTCAGCTTCGTGGTTTTCAAGGAATTCTAAATTAATGTACCTGGAGTCATCTTCAGTGACAATTTCTGGAGAACTACAGGTTGTGTCTAAGGTAGAATCTTCGGTTTCATTTCCTGGGAGATTATTTCGTATTTCATTCGCTTTAGCGTCCACCTCATCCTCTGTCGCATTCTTTATTTCAACATTCGTCTCAACAGAGTTTGAATGATGGGTCATAGTATTTTGTCTTATATGTAATTTTATCTTATCTATTTCTGCCTTTGAGAGTCTGTTGTTTCGCATGATATCTCTGCGGACATTGGCAAGCATGTTTGGATTGAGGTTAAGTCTTATAACATTCCCCACCATATTTCTCCATATTTGGTATGTTTGATTGGTGGTGTTCTTTGCTGGGTTTTCGAGTGCAGTGAAGAAGGATGTCATAACTTGTCGATACTCTTCGCGGCTCCATTTCGTTCGTTTCATTTTTACTAGTCGATTTGGCATTGAGACACTTGGTCCAAGGTTGGCGATAATCCGGGTTTGGTGACCTAGTGTCTCTTCGTGTGTGGAAGAGTTTGTTCCAGTGACAGACTTTTCGACCTCAGACTGGTTCCTCTCTGAGGGACGCGGCCCTTGTTATCCCGGTTGACGGCCGATCCGGTATGAGATATTATTCGTATTCATTGAAATTGGTAGAGATGCGTTTTAACCTTGACCGCCAAGGGGTAATTTTGTTCAGATTACCAGCTTTAGGACGAGACTTGAAGAAGGTCCAAGAGCAAGCCCAGATTTGAGATAGCGGGTTTATTAATATATCGAAGTTAAAATTTCATAACAGTGTATGGTATTCAGTTGGGTAGATAGTACTAAGTTTTAATTTAGTATAAGTCCGAGAGACACATCCAAGTGGGATAATTAGATTTCAGTATATAGACATAAAAAAAAAATACAAGTTAAAAAAAATATATATATATTAGAGGAGAGAAAAGGGAACTGAAAAGCAAGGAATTAACTTGAGACATTAGGATTTACAATCATATCAAACTAAAGGAAAAGTATCATTCAAAGATGCTACATTTACCATTTCTTACAACTTCGGAGCATGGCACAAGTGACTCTCCACAAATGTTCAATTTTTCGTCGCCAACGACAGATACTTATCAAATTTTATGGGGTAGGCTGGACTTATACTACAGATTGGTAGGGGGGAATATCGAAGAATTCATTAAACAAAGGGGTAGGAGCAAGGGAATAAATGTTATACTTTTCGGTCATCTCTCAACCTACTTGCCGCTGAAAGATATGTTTTAAAATTTTCACTCAAAGAGATGATAGTCAAAGGGCAGAGCATTGTAGGAAAATTACACCTGTAGCCATGAAAAAAAAATAAACAAAAAAACCCCCCAGAAAACACAGATATAATACAATATGATCCCTGTCAGTGTGGACATATCTACATGTACATTCAATATATATATATATATATATATATATATATATATATATATATATATATATATATAGAGAGAGAGAGAGAGAGAGAGAGAGAGAGAGATTAGCAAACATGTACATATACAAGCACCGACAGAGATATGGGATGCCTAGGGTAAAAAAAAAAAAAATGGACTTATTATTATTATTATTATTATTATTATTAATAATAATAATAATAATAATAATAATAATAATCTACTATCTATATTTCTCATGTTGTCTGTCTGTGTGTCTTTCATGCGGGTTGTTATTAGGTTGGTGCAAAAATAATGACGTAATAATGTCGTTTGAAAATGGCTACCGTAAGGACATGAGGGAGCCCGATTTTTGAGTTCCGACTCTGGTTCCGCAAAAAATCGATAATCGAAAAAATCTGCTTACAGAAGGAATGATCGCATTTCAACCAAATTTGTCACCCTCTTAGAGTCTACCATTAGAAGTGTTGTCCAGAAGTTTCATGACAACCGACCCCTGAATAGCGCGGAAAATCGATAAAACCAAAAAAACCTTTGCGCCCCGAATTGCTCCTGAACCGCATGTCGCTTTTTAACGAAAACCGACCGGAAGGTCACTGGGAGTCACCATGTGAAGTTTCCACTCTGAGCACCCCCCAAACAGAGTGCAGTTCGAGAATCGGTCAACCGTTAAAAATGTTTTTCAGGTTGGGTATTTCCTACATGCAGATTAATTTAAGGTCAGGCTATGCGCGGGAAGAAACATGTCAGTGCGTGCAGTGGAGTGGAAGAAAACATTTGACCTCAAATTCTGGAATGTGTGCAGGGCCATTGAAATTCGGCTTTTTTATCCCTGCTACCAGTTCTGACTTTTAGCTACAAATGACATATTCGACTTTGTCAACACTTTTACTTTAATCGTCGCATCTTACCAAAATAAGCACTTCCTTTATTCGCGTCTTTACTGAAAAAAACACGCATACGTGCTGAGTGAAAATGGTTTCGCCCTCAGCAGTCCATTTTCCAATTCTTTTCTCCTTTTCTCCTAGCCCAGGCCGCATCCCAGACCTGACGAGGAGTTTTTGCTCTAAAACAGCAGGGCTTCTTCGCAATCCATTTCAAAGTTAATGCCGGTAAACCGTTAGCGGCTTTTCGTTGTCGCACAAACCAAACGAGCAAACGCTTCATTGCAGCTCCTTACATTCTCATCGCCGGCATCACGTGCGTTAGAGCCAAGCTGCATATGCAGCAGGAAGCTTGACCTCGTTTACGGCCAAGCCTTGCGCTTGCCAAATCATGCACGCGTGCGTGAATGCGGGCTAGCATCTTCCATTTTGCATGAGCTCATTCATTGGTCTAAATCATAGACATTGTCCAGGCTACACCAATCAATGACAAGTCTCGCTCCCTTTAAATAACTTCAGCGCGGCTACATCCGCACTCACGTCTTGATTTGATCGACATTAACGGATCTGTCCTTGGATCAATTGACAGCTTCCTGATGCCGCAAGTTACCTATTTGCATCCTCACATCATCATACCATATGTACAGAAATGAATGACCCCGGTCAGATTACGGGCCCTTTTAAGAATGCATGTGGGACCCCTTCATGCAGCAAAAAATCGATAAAAAGCTCCCGTTCGACCCTGACATCAGCTGTCAGTTTTTTGCTTCTTTTCACGTCCAGGTTGCAACTAACGTCAAATGTCGATTCAACTTCCGACATTTACGGCGTCAATTCGTAACGGAGACAGATTTTCAATTTCGACTCAGACATTCAAAAAATTGGTAAATCGGCTTGGACTCCGCTATTTGGGCGGATTATATTCTAAAATTTCGGGCTTTCTTCAAAATTCAACCAGAAATTTCTACGCGGCCCAGATAGAGGTGACTTGCATAGAATGTCATGTGATCCCGTCATGATTCAAAAATCAATACAAACCTACGTATTCTCCATGCACTCATCAGTCCATTTCCCACTTCTTTAAATTTTGTTCTTTCTCCCAGGCCGCATCCCAGACCCCAATTTTCAATTTACGTCATTGTGTCATGCCGAAGCCCGATTTTTTAATAAAAAAAATAAAAACTGATTAACTGACAGGTGATACGGATTTGGGGGGTTTTAAGTTGAATGTCTCGCCTGCACTAAGCGGCCCAGTACATCTAAGCTTTTCACCTCATTTTGTACTCTGTTCAGTTGACTTCTCGCTGTTAAACACTTTTGAACTCTTTTTATTTGAACTTAAAATCAATGTATGCTTTCCTAGTACCGGGTTAACAAAACAAGGGCATCAACTACCCCGCTCAAGTAGTATGACCAGTCTCAATATTTCAGGAAACTGGGTTGGGTGTGAAAAAGTATTTGTTGTTAACATTTTTTTTTCATTCGGTTTTTCCAGTTACGAGTCTTTTTATTAAAGCTGATCGTTTTGTGTTCATTTTGTTTAGTTCTTTTTTCGTAACAGATTTAATGTTTAGTATAGAGCTTAGAAAAAATTCGCAGTGTGAGACAGACAAGAAGTGAGGCATGTAGCAACATCAGCACGGCATAGGGCACTACTTTAAAGGCAAGGAAGGGCAAAAATATTTTAAGTCAAGTGATAGCGATTGCTGTATGAGTCTTACGATTTTTGAATCAAGCACAAGCAAAGCCGGGCCATCCTGCTTGTAATAATAATAATAATAATAATAATAACCTTGAGACTTTCGGCTGACTGTGTCGAATAAGTTCTTTTTATCGGTTGTATCAATATTCAATATGTTTCCGATTAATTATTTCAGTTTGCGATTAGTTTCTTCATTATTGCTTGATTTATTTATTTTATACAAATTCATCTTTGTATGAATCGGGTAATATTTTTAAAGACTTTTACGGTTATAGTGGTCTATGAATTATTCCATATCTCATAAATTTTCTGAGATGTGTTTTTCCTTTTCAATCATCCTCATTACTGTAGATATATTTTCTTTACTAAGGTTTTATCTCATTCTTTTGATTTATTGTGAAGCAATGAATTGATAACCTGTAAAAGTTACGCTTGAATTTATAGTTGCAAGATTTGTAATACACATATTTATACTAATGAATAATTGTTTAATTATTTTGAATAAAAGTATATTTATATTGAATAGAACTGTCTTGGTTAGTTTTAAACTTTGTAACATATCAGTGTTAAACTTGATTCATGAAAGAGTAGACTTTTATAACCCAACATCTCTTCTAAGATAATACTTTAAGAAAATAATATAAGAAAAATACTGGTTAACAATCTTAAACGCGTTAATGCTGTTTTATACTTGTCCTAACAATATACTATTATACAGCCATACATTATACTGATAATTATGACTATTCACTATTTTCTTGCCATATAGGTGCTTTTATCTCGGAAAAAAATTACATTTTATTTTCCTATGCATAATCAACATATATTTTATTTTAACATATTTCCTATGTTTTATATATATATATATATATATATATATGTATATATATATATATATATATATATATATATATATATATATATATATATATATATATATATTATGCATCCTAAATTTTTTTGAGCCACTTCGTGACATCCCATTTTCACCTGAAAATATCTCAAGGCACACAAGGGAGCCATATGCCCCCCACCCTGTTTAAGATACTTTATCAGGAGAAATGGCTAATATAATCTCGCAAACAATAACAACAAGAATATCGTCTGATACTCACTGAGTTTTCTACTGGTTTAATCTCAGTAAGCGAGATCTGTTTTGATACATGTTTAGAATGTTTTTCGAAAATTTAAAACCGTTATGGCTTCTGCCATGAATCCATAATAAATGTTCAAGATGCGGAATTATTAAAAAAATAAACACTTCAAATACTTCGACGTATGAATCAGTTATAATAAATTGATTGAAGGAGAAATGGATATAGAACATAGAATATGCTGTGTCAGAGGTAGTTTCGCCCAGTACCACAAAATCAAAACGTTAACCTTAAAACTCGAGTCATTTTTTTAGAGCGTTTCACCCCAAGCAAGGTGAGAAGCCACGAGGACGCAAGGCGTTACATATGATTTGGAGCAAGATCAGATAGGAGTGATAAAGGTAATGATGAGGAGAAGGATAGTGGATAGATTAAGGCAACTGGAGATGTCGATTGACATTGCATTTGAATAATTGGAGATTATAGCTCTCAGGGAAACTGGAATAGGGAAGGGAGTTCCACAGGCGAGAGGTGCGAGACATGAAGCTATTGGAGTAGAAGAGACGTTACATTTAGGAGTTTCGATAGTGAAAGGGTGAGAGCGGGATGCCAGCCTCGTGGGGCGCTTGAACTCATGAAGTCTGGGAACCAGCGAATGCAGTTCCTCGGAGCAATTGCCATGAAAGTATTTGTAAAAAAGACGGAGAGAGGCGACGGCGCCTCTGCGAGAGAGTGACTGTAGACGAGATGCCAGAACAAGGTCAATTATATTGCATATCCGCTTCTGGAGCCTATCAATAACCCCTAGGCAAATAGAAGGGGCTCCAGACAATATATGGCAGCAATACTCCATTCAAAGGTGAATTGTTGATGTGTAGATTTGGAGGATCGATTCCGGGGAGAAAAATTTCCGGGCGCGGAACAGGGAGCCAAATTTCCTTGCGGTGGACGAAGCAATTGACTCAATGTATTTGTTCCATCTCAGGTCAGCAGTCAACGTGAGACCGAGCAGCCGCAGAGAGGTGCCCTGGAGAAGTTGAGCGTCAGACATTCTAATGGAGGTATATATTTAAATATTCATATGAGATCAAGATCTTCATATTGATGTCATGCATGATCCCAAAACCATTCAGCAATATACAAACTATCAGTTGTATACAACAGTTTTATAAGATCAATGGTTAAAATGGTTTTGTGTGATTGAAGCATACGTGTCTTGGTTGAGACTATCCTGTTTTGAAAATTTTCAACTCGTTAGTAACTTACTTTTCTAGTGAGAACTACCTATGGCCGTTTCTCCAATTTGATTTTGAGTTAAACTTAATAAAGACTCGTAAATAAATCGTGTATAATTATTTAATTTAAACGATTACATACGATATATTTACGAAGCTTTATCAATAGCATAAAATGCACATGATTCCTGTGTATATCATAATCTCTTCAAAGCGTTTTGAGCTAGCAAGTGTTAAACAACTGCCAAAACAGTCGCAAATGTTTCAGACTACTGTGATATGCTAAACGATTTGAAAACAGAAGCTATTAATTGAGTTTGAACTTCGGTCAGACGTCTACCTTTTTAATTATATATAAAAGGTATTACATGTTTCAGCGGATGTAACTTTTAGTACGAGACAGCGAAAATGAATTTGATCATTTAATGAATGAACTCAGTGAATTCAAAGAAAAAATATTTATAGCTGAGATTGAAATCACGGCATAACTTCTTTTAGATACAGTATTTAACACGTGACGTCTACTTCTGGAGCACTTTTGCTTATTTCCCTTAATTATTTCACTGTTCTTTCAATCTTCACATTGCTAGACATATTCGTCTATTATATCTTATAAGAAAGACAATAAACTCAGTATTAAGTTCAAAGGTAAGATGCAAATAGTTTCAGTTGCACTTCAAAAAATCGAATAAAAACTATGAATGAAAAAATGTAACTCTTTGATATTAAGACAGGAGTATCACGCACAGGTTAAAGATCGAAATATATAGTCGATATCATCAAAATTGAAACTACTTGACAACTGTGTCGTATTGGACAAATTTTCTCTCCAGAATTTTAGATATTTATACGTATACTATATGTCCATGCGTTGTGTAGTGTTGCCATCTAGGATCTGCTGCTCTTGCTATATATTCATAGATTCTTGATAAAATCCAAATAATCTGCAATGCTATTGTTCCTGGCCTGGCATCTCGCCTTCCGTCATTTTTCACCGCCCTAATGTAGTTTCTCTCTCACTTTCTTAAAAATATTTTCATGGTAATTGTTCTGGTGAACTATCATCTGTGGTACGTAGAATTTATTAACATAAGCGCAGTACTAGATTGCTGATAAAGTTTTATTATTTTACATTTGAAATGGCTAGATTTAAACGTAAGTTCTATGCTAAGAGTATCCTATTGCACTTATCACTTATAAAACAAAATTTCCGGCTACCTGCTTCCCAGTCAACTTTTATCTTCAATAATTGAAATCCAATTGCAATTGTTAAATTCCGCCATTATTATTATTATTATTATTATTATTATTATTATTATTATTATTATTCTCTCTCCTTAATACTATTTCTTTTTTTCTCAGACTTGCTAACATTCAGTAACCATTTGTGTCTTAGTGGCTTTATGGACTTGATTAAGTTCAAATGATTAAAAACAAATGAAACGCTGGAACGCGCTACTGCCTTCTTTTGTGTCGGATGTACTCCATTGCAGCTCACGAGATAATTTTTTATCAAAAATATATAATATATTCTACTTAAACAAATATGCTTATACAACATATCAATGCTTTTTTTATAAAGTGTTTTCAGCACGTGGGTGATCATATCTCTCTCAACTCACAACACAAAGTAACATTATCTGCTCTGTCATCTAATGACGACAACTCATTAAATAGGGGATTCGCGGCTCTCTCGCCTTCAGTATGATGTGAGTGTTATATTCTCTAATCCTTATTATGCTTCATATAATGTGTAAATCTCTATATATAACTAATAATTCTTGCGATTCTTTTTCCTTAAAACATACTTGTTGCTGGATGTGTATTGTGTTGTTCATATGGCATTGCAGTCTGTTATATTAGGAAATCATCTCGTGTTCATCTGTGAAGATATAGTTCAGTATTCATTGCTATTTAGGAGACGAGGTATTTCATAACTGATCGCGACTCCTTTTCTTAGTCTCTAGACAAATGTTCTTATCTTTTGATGCTTTCCTTATTTTCTGGAAGTCGATTTCCACTTTTTCCAACCTGCCTTTGCATTTGCGTCCCACTATATATCTTTTTGTTACTACCCTCCTTACTAAATCCTTTTACACACATTATTTGACGACGCCAATAAGTAGCTCATGTTTATGCAAATCATGCAATCTTTTTTACAGTTAATTTATTTTTGCTTTCTGATACTACTTTGCGTATGATTTCTTTCATTTTTCTTCGGCGACTATCATCAACACAGTGATAAACCCACAGATTAATGTTCTTAATTATTAATAATTTTCCCCAAATCTGCGTCATTTTAATTTGACGTATGATCAAAATCAAGTTTATACGTAAATCCCATTTAATATCAGTATTTTCATACAAACTGTAATCATATAACACTTTCATATTCTTTCACACTCAGTAACCCCGCACGTTATACTTGCTTTATTGCTTTGCTTGTGATAAAATGATTAAAAAAAATCAGATATAAATAAATCATTTTTTTTCTAAATAAAATATTAATAAAGGAAATATGAAAACCTTTTATGCCAACAAAATTCTTTCTGTGAACTTTCTCAAGACATGCATAGAAATGTTATTCAGTAAATAACATTTATATACGGAAGTCCTCATCATTAATGCTGATTCAAATTGAAAACACACGTCAAATCAGTGTGATTCCCCGTCTTCAGCAACTTTCAAAATAACTTTTATCAGTCCAATTCAAACCTTCCTGTCCTGTGATAATTTATGAAAGTGCTGCAAGTCATCCAATCTCTTCAAGGTCGTTTTACGAAGAATGATATATGATTTTATTGACAGTTCTTTTTGTTGCTTAGTGTCTATGTCTGTGGTTGTTTGCGCTCTTCCACAGAAGAATCCTGCTTTGCTCGTCTCGTAATAAAACCACATGACGTTATGATGAGGGGATTTCCCAACTAATCGCAGCAAATATTCAATTAATTACCATCATAATCGGAGGATGAATAGTGATATCTGTAATGTTCTACATCTTTTTACAAGCTGCTATTTAATCTTCAGCTTTCTAGTCAGAAATATTGACAGCCGCATTCACAATTACTAGCTTCCACTTCCATTTTCTGGCAATCTATATTATGTGCATAGATCCCTTGTTGAGGCATGTTTGCTTTAGCAATTTGGCAGTATGAATGTTTTATATGTGGAATGTTCTTGTTGATATCATTTTACTTTTTTCTTATATAGAATTTATTTACGCCATTAACTTGTGTGGATCCTATTTGGCCCTTGAACATTGTCAGTTGATTTTGATAACCAAATTTGAATTAATAAGTAGTAAACAAAATTCTATCTTCATCGTCATATTTAAACTTAGAATTAGTGTCGAAAAGAGACTTGTGACATATTAAGTCATGTTGTAAATACCTTGTTTTTTCATTCTCTACATTCGCTGCATCTTACAGCCTGGAGAATATCGCGGGTGTTTCGATTTTCATGATATGCTCTCTGTGATTGTAAAAGATCTTTCAAAGTTTGGTTTAATTCTAGGGTCTGCGATACTGGGTAATATTTTCAAAAGAATACCAACAAGTTAACGGGGTTTTTTGTAACTCCGGTTTTTTAACTGGCTTCTTAATGTCTTATAGATCATTTATATTAGTGATATGATTACCATCTTTGTCTTTAACAAATAGATTCTCGAACGTCTTCGTATTTAACGATTTCCATGAATATTTTTATTAGGGAAGGGAGATGTTCAATATCTGATGTTTGTTTCATCAATTCGCTTATTCGTGATGGTTTGTTTTTCCTTAACTATCTATCTATCTATCTTTCTATCTATCTATCTTTCTCAGGTTGTGTGTCTGTGTGTCTGTCATGGGCGTTGTTACCTCGCCCAGGCCGCATTTCTCACCCGATTTCGATGCGGTTTTCACCACAAATTTGCAAATGGCTGCCGTAAGGACATGACGGAACCCGATTTTTGTGTTCGGACTCAGGTTCCAAAAAAATCGATAATCGAAAAAATCTGCTTACAGAAGGAATGATCGCATTTCAACCAAATTGGCACCCTCTTAGAGTCTACCATTACAAGTGTTGTCCAAACGTTTCATGACCACGGACCCCTGAATAGCGCGGAAAATCGATGAAACCCAAAAAAAGAAACGCCCAGATTGCGCCTGAACCGCGTGTCAGTTTGAAGCGAAAACCGACCGGATTTATGAGGAGTCAATTGGGAGTCACCATGTGAAGTTTCAACTCTGAACGCCCCCCAAACAGAGTGCAAATCGATAATCGGTCAACCCTTAAAAATGTTTTTCGGTTGGGCATTTTCTAAATGCAGATTAATTTAAGGTCACGTTATGCACGGGAACAAACAGGTCAGTGCGTGCAGTGGAGTGGAAGGAAACATTTGACCTCAAATTCTGGAATGGGTGCAGGGACATTGAAATTATCCCTGCTACCAGGTCTGACCTTGAGCCACAAATGACATATTCGTTTTTGTCAACAGTTTTGCTTTAATCGTCGCATCTTGCCAAAATAAGCACTTCCTTTTTCTCGTCTTTACTGAAAAAACCCGCATACGTGCTGAGTGAAAATGGTTCCGTCCTCAGCAGTCCATTTTGAAATTCTTTAAAACTTTTCCCGTAGTACAGGCCACATCCCAGACCTGACGAGGAGTTTTTTGCGCTAAAACAGCATGGCTTCCTCCCAAGCAATTTCAAAACTAATGCCGGCAAACTGTTAGTGGCTTTTCGGTGTCGCACAAACCAAACGAGCAAACGCTTCATTGCAGCTCCTTACATTCTCATCGCCGGCATCATGTGCGTTAGAGCCAAGCTGCATATGTAGCAGGCAGCTTGACGTCGTTTACTGCCAAGTGTTGCGTTTGCCAAATCATGCACGCGTGCGTGAATGCGCGCTAGCATCTTCCATTTTGCGCGAGCTCATTCATTGGTCTAAGTCATGGCCATTGTCCAGGCTACACCAATCAATGACAAGTCACACTCCCTTTAAATACCTTCGGCGCGGCTGCATCCGCTCTCACGTCTTGATTTGATCGCTATTAACGCATCTGTCCTTGGATCAATTGACAGGTTCTTGCAACGGCAAGTTACCTATTTGCTTAAACGTTTGCATTACCCATTTTATATCCGCGGGTTGCCTCTACTGCGTAGCCCAGTCTAATTTAGGGCTCCATTCCTATTTCTACCTTTTCGTAGTTCAATTTCGCTATTAGACAGTTAACTGCTGTCGCAGTGTCTCAGTGTTTCACTACTTATTGACTTTCAACGCTTCAACGTTTTGGCTGGGTAACCTCTTCCTACAGCGACGTTTTCGTGCTGCTAGAAAGCATGGCCCATAGCTAGGAGAATATTTTTCCATACCGCTCCACTGCATTTTTAGTTTTCGTATACAACCAGGTTGCACCGCTTCAGCTTCGGCATCAAATCAAGCGACTGCTGAGGAGCACATAATAACTCTGTTTAAAGATGATCATATAGCGTCTACTTCAAATTCTGCTTTGCACTCTTCTGCGTGCCGTGACAATGACCAACCCGGTATCTCTGCAAAGGCTGCAAAAACACCCAGGTGTGGCAACCTTAGCAGACTTTCTAAAAAAGCCTCACTGGCTAAGGACAAACGGGAGCAGGATTCCATTGAGTGCGCCTCCTTGGGGAGAAGCGGCTGGCGTCTAATTCAACCTCTCCTTTGCTTTCACTGAGTGCTGTGACGATGACCGACCTGGCAGCTTTGGTAAGCGTGCCAAAATGCCGTAGCGAGGCAACCTTAGCAGGCATTCTAAAAGAGCCTCTGTGGCAAAGAGAAGGCGGAAGGAGGAAACCGAGGTAGAGGCTTCTTTGAGGCTTTCCAGTCAATCTCAATCAATGTCACATGAAAGGCTTGGTTAGTGTAAGTACCGTTTGTATTGCAAATCAGTTTACATGTATTCGTTGAAAAGTAAGCGAAAACTACCTAAACGCATGCAAGACAAAAAAAGAGGCTTCATCACAAGCGTTTTTACGGTCTCGACAGAGCCCGCAACGAAAAGCTACTCGCAATGCAGCCGACGCCGCTGCAACTTCCATTCGACGGTCCCAGGAGACCATGGCTGAGAAAACCGCACGTAATTCAGCGAAACAGTTTGCTGCGGACTGACTGAGGACTTCAGTCTAGACTACATATTCAGCTTTTTGTTAGGGTGAATAAAGGAACTATATCATCACCCCTGCCGACTCGAGAGCAGGCTACATAAATTTGGCCGTATGTGGAGCACTGCTCCTCAAAGTGTACACCTGTGACAGAGAGTGTTTGTCCTTGGTTCTTATTAATTGTCATAGCAACACAGGGTGCGAATGGGAATGGGGATCTTCTGAAAGTGAAGGGTATATTGGCATCTGATCGATACAAATGCACTTGCTCCCCTTTACTGCATTACTGTGAAGCATTGAACTGATCGCCAACTAATAAATAGTTACAAGCATCAATTGTCTCTCCTCACATCACCATATCATATGTACAGAAATGAATGTCCCCGATCAGATTACGGGCCCTTTCAAAAATGTGTGCCAGAACCCTTCGTGCAGCAAAAAATCGATAAAAAACTCCGGTTAGGCCCTGCCATTAGTTGTCAGTTTTTGACTTCTTTTCACGCCCAGGCTGCAATTAACTTCAAATGTCGATTCAACTTCCAACATTTACGGCGTCAATACGTAACGGAAACAGATATTCAATTTCAACTCAGGGTTTCAAATAATTGATAAATTTCCTGGTACTCCGGTATTTGGGCAGATTACTTTCTAAAATTTCGGGTTTTCTTTACAATTCAACCAGAGAAATTTCTACTCGGCCCAGTTAGAGGTGCCTTGCATAGAATGCCGTATGACCCCGTCGTGACTCAAAAATCGATACAAACCTCCGTGATGACCATGCCCTCAGCAGTCCATTTCCCACTTATTTAAATTTTGTTCTTTCTCCCAGGCCGCACCCCACATCCGATTTTTCAATTTACGTCATTGTGTCATGCTGAAGCCCGATTTTTATTCTGGACTCAAAATTTGTAATAACAACCGATTAACTCACAGGTTATACGGATTTCGGGGGTTTTAAGTTGAATCTCTCGGCTGCACAACGCGGCCCAGTACATCTAATCTTTTCACCTCATTTTGAACTCTGTACAGTTGTCTTCGCGTTGTTAAACACTTTTGAGCTCTTATTATTTGAACTTAAAATCGGATTAATGTATGGTTTTTTAAAGTACCGGCTTAACAAAACAAGGGCAACAACAACCCCGCCCAAGTAGCATGACTAGTCTCAATATTCAGGAAACTGGGTTGGGTGTGAAAAATTGTTTGTTGTTAACATTGTTGTTTCATTCGGTTTTTTCCAGTTACTGATTCCTTTTTTAAAGCTGATCGTTTTGTGTTCATTTTGTTTAGTTCTTTTTTCGTAAAAGATTTAATTTTAGTATAGATCTTAGAAAAAATATGCCGTGTGATATAGACAAGAAGTAGCAACATCAACACGGCAAAGGTAGTCCTTTAAAGGCAAGGAAGGGCAAAAATAATTTAAGTCAAGTGACAGGCGATTGCTGTATGAGTTTTACGATTTTTGAATGAAGCACGGGCAACGCCCGGCCATACTGCTTGTTAACTTCTATAATCGACACCGTTGATTACTCAACTGTACTATTTTATGACATTTGCAATCTGATTTACATTTTCTCCTATGGTTTATTTTCGATTTCATCATCAAAGTTCTATTGTTGTAGATATTTAGTGTAGTTTTTGAAAACATGAATGCTTTCTGGTTTTACAATATCGTCATTTTGTCACAATTTTTATGATTGTTTCCCTTGTTCTTTTCGCTATTAACAAAAACGTTACTTCGCTGTGTTCTCATGTTGTTGTCTAATCCCTTATTCATGAAGGCTTGCAGTACTGATGGATTGTGATGCTTTTTCTTTTTTGTTTCTAGGAGGAAGTGTGAAGCGGTTGTCACCCTATTCAGAAATAATCTATGATTATTATTGCTTATTTTCTTCTTATTTGTTTAATCAAACAACGCTCTAATGCCACTTGGTCGCAAGAGGTTAAATGAAATGAAAGATAATAAGAATTTAGTGAGATTGCAGGAGAAAGGACAATAAAGGAACAGGATTCCGGAAGAGAGAACACGGCGATTGACGTTGAATTTAATCCTTTGAAGTTTGTAGATGACAGAGAAGCAAGAAATCGTGACTTTCTTAGGCTAGAAGGGAAAAAAGAAACTTAGAATAAAATATTAAAGATTCCAGGTAGGGATACATTGCCTTATTGACATTTGAATTTTTCCAAGAATTTCGCTATATATATATATATATATATATATATATATTAGAAGTATCATGTGAAGTATGGTATCCGTATTCATTGAACGGATGAGTGATATATTTACAAATGTTCAAAATTAAGTGTGAGAAAAACAGATTGCCTAACATGTCACATTGAACCAAATTTCTTATTAGAAAACCTAGGAATTGATTCAATATAATCACTACAATTCATGTCAGTGGAAAACGGAAGACAATGGCGGTGCAAGGAGTTGATCTCCTGGAGATTAGCATCACTCATGCCGATGGCACGCAGAAAAGGTTATCTATAATGGTTAAATTAAAGCAGTTTTCTTTTGAGGCTTTTATCTCTTAGACGCTTAGAACTATTTATGATAAAATGTTTGTTAAAAATGTCAACAAAATATTGGTCTCTTGTATTTCGGATATTTCTGGAATATAGACCAGGAAATATTCTTTTTCTTTACCCAAATTTTAAATTTTAATTGATTGTCATTATGAAAGTTATTATTTTCTATTATTATTATCTTTATAGTCATATAACCGCAATAATTACATAGAATTAACATGGAGAAATCTAATTTTAAGTCTTTAAACTTTTTCAGTAACATTGACATTCGTTGAACATGTCAAATACTTACATCGAATCCAATATACTTTTTCTTTACATATATAACGTTTTTAATATATTTTAGTTGGTTCTCTGAATTAAAATTTAAACGCGCACCGTTATTTTCTCCATGTTACATCTCGGTATAATTATTGTATAGTAAATGAAGTTTCTACACAGGCCTTAAAAAAGTTCCAGAACGAAATGCGTTGGTATAAATGTTTTTCTCTTTTCCTTTATTTATATGTGTTTTTTTTTGTGGGGGGGGGTATTGTAATGCATTAAAGCTCTAAATGAGAAATTGGAGAATGTTTTCTCAATCAAGCTATGCGTTAAATAGTAGTCCAGTGTGTATCCTTCAGCCTTGATTGGTAGCCAGTCTTGGAGATGAACAACTCTGAATTCATGGACCTTGGGAGAATTTGTGGAATGCTGTGCATCAGTTCTCTGCGTTCACTTTTGTTAGAAATTCGATTGCTTCTAAAGAAGCCTTCCCAACTATGATCGAATCATATGTTCAAGTCAGGCAGCACAGCTATTTAGAACGAAAGGCTGAACTGTTGGTTCCTTATATGTACAGGACGACCGGTGTCGCATTCGCCCACGTATAAATTATGAATATTTCGAGAATCTTGAAAGATATGTGTTCAAAAGCATTATTTGGACTTCGGTTGATCGGTAGGTTCTACGTGGCTGAGAGTGTATATTCGGTAAGCGAATGAAAAAAATCAAACTATTGGTTTACGTCCCTAGAATGCATTGTTCAGTCAAATAATGGCTTTTACCGATTACGTCAGCCCTGTATAATTACTAGCCTAACGAAAGAAAAATGAACACATAAGTTGGAATAATCCCGGCTGACGAAGCACTAAGAATTATTTATTTGTTAAGTGTGTCGGACTAAGAATTCCAACATTTCTGTTATAAACTAGCAGCATGGCCCGGCGTTGCCCGTGCTTGATTCAAAAATCGTACGACTAATACAGCAATCACTATCACTTGACTTAAAATAGTTTTGCCCTTCCTTGCCTTTAAAGGAGTGCCCTTTGCCCTGCTGATGTTGCTACATGCCTTACTTCTTGCCCATCTCACACTGCGATTTTTTTCTAAGCTCTATACTAAACATTAAATCTGTTACAAAAAAGAATTAAACAAAATAAACAAAAAACGATCAGCTTTAAAAAAAGGACTCGTAATTGGAAAAACCGAATGAAAAAAGAATGTTAACAACAAATACTTTTTCACCCCCAACCCACTTCTGCGGAAACAGAATCAACGTTGAGCTTAAGCAAGCGAATGAGCCAATTGGAGCAAAGTGGCATGCAGATTTAAATTTTTCCCACTTGTAACGAATGCAGCTATCAATTTTTTTGCATGTTAAGATGCTTGTTAAAATTCGTGTCAGTCAGCTATAGGCTCTCACTCTGGCCAGCAGAAAATGGTCACAAACTACATGAAAACTGCCGTAGAAAAATTCGATTATTTACACTATCGATAGGAGCTGGGAAATGAAAGATCAGTCTTGGCCTTCACGCTAACTCGGAGCATGTGCATGTAAATATTGGTGCATTTCCGTCGAAAATTGTGGCCGTGCATTCGTCACACACACACATACACATACACATCCTGCACTTTATAGATAGAGATCCATGCAACTTTATTTAGGAAAAAAAAAAACTCACCAGTCCGACAAGAAATTTTCCATTATCTCTTTCTTCTTGGCAGTATATTACGTAATCTCGACATTGATTTTGACAAAACTGGGCATGCATTTGCCCCTGCGAAATAATGACTTGGAAGCCGGCATCAGGATAGCCGACACTCCATCCCTCTGGCACGTTAAGGAATTCAGGGAACTTGCAGTGATATTTCGGGTAGGCATGCATGTCGCCGTAAGAGACAATTTGCCAAAACATCGCAAGAATACAAAGCAGCTCGAAGATCCAGAATTTTCTCGACATTGTTCTATTTGTTGTGAAAAACACAAAACAACAAGAAATAAAAACAAAATATGAAAAGTCATTTACAAGTCGTGAAAATAGTTATTAGAAGGAAAATATTAATCAAGAAATATTAATAAAAATGTTATTAATGAATTTAGTGGAAATTTTAATAAAATTTGCCACAGACCAGATGTTAAATATGAAAAGAATAAATCATATTTGTAAGAGAACATATATATATATATATGTAAAAAATAGGAATTTATATTTACATAATTTAACAATTAGCAGTGAAACATGAAAAGGAACGAAATAGCAATTTAGAATTGAGGAGATTTTTATTTTTCATATTATCTACATATTGTGTAAATTTAAATTAATGGTACGTACAAGTTTTTAAAACTTATAATATACATAACATAATGGAGTCAATGCCCAGGTTATTGGTGTAACGCATTCCAGTGACCATTGAATAAGCCAGGAATTCATGAAAAAGAAAAGAGAAAGAGGAAGCATATTAGTATAAGAAAATCACATGAGGTGAAGGTTGTTCTAAAATATGATAGTCATCCAAAAAATTGCTAATGTCCTATAATAAATCTTATGATTCTATTCGGTTTCCGATAAATTGATAAATGCTTAAAAATGCATTTCTGTCATGGTCGTTTTTACATTGCATTTGGACATTCGTTTTTTCATAGATAGCTATATAAATTATTTAAAATTATTTACTTGCCCTTTTCGGTTATCTGAAATGTTATAATTGATATTATCGATGCAAAAAGAAAAACAAAATGAAAGGCATATTCTTCTGCAGGAGAAAGCATTACTTCGTAAAATGACCCCATAAAAAAAAATCCGATGCAATTGTACAGCGTCATCTTGTCTTCTGTTCATCTACTTACTAACAGAACAAAGACCTCTTTGAAAAAAAACATCAAATATGCGCCAGCTGTTGGTCATCAATTTCCATCACGTCGGAATTAATTTCCCGCAATTATTCTATTTCCCTGATCACAGATTATTTCCTAATTGAATACCACCAAAATGTTGTTAAGAATACTACTTTATTTTGATCTTAAACAGTTTATCTGCTTATAGTGCTAAAATGATTTTGCGACGAGCCATGATGTTTGTTGCTTTTTTAAGAGTTATTTATTCTTCTACCTTGTATACTGATGGAAAATAAAATTGCAAGAAACTGAACATTGGTGTAGATATTGACTTGGCTACATAATACGTATAGTTTTTGCCTAAATCTACTATCTATATTTCTCATGTTGTCTGTCTGTGTGTCTGTCGTGGATGCTGTTACCTCGCCCAGGCCGCATTTCTCACCCGATTTCGATGCGGTTTTCACCACAAATGTGCAAATGGCTGCCGTAAGGACATGACGGAACCCGATTTTTGAGTTCGGACTCAGGTTCCGAAAAAATCGATAATCGAAGAAATCTGCTTACAGAAGGAATGATCGCATTTCAACCAAATTTGACACCCTCTTAGAGTCTACCATTACAAGCGAAACACCGACCGGATTTATGAGGAGACCATTGGCAGTCACCATGTGAAGTTTCAACTCTGAACGCCCCGCAAACAGAGTGCAAATCGATAATCGGTCAACCCTTAAAAATGTTTTTCCGGTTGGGCATTTTCTAAATGCAGATTAATTTAAGGTCACGCTATGCACGGGAACAAACAGGTCAGTGCGTGCAGTGGAGTGGAAGGAAACATTTGACCTCACATTCTGGAATGGGTGAAGGGCCATTGAAATTATCCCTGCTACAAGGTCTGACTTTGAGCCACAAATGACATATTCGTTTTTGTCAACAGTTTTGCTTTAATCGTCGCATCTTGCCAAAATAAGCACTTCCTTTTTAACGTCTTTACTGAAAAAGACCGCATACGTGCTGATTGAAAATGCTTCTGCCATCAGCAGTCCATTTTGAAATTCTTTAAAACTTTTCCCGTAGTCCAGGCCGCATCCCAGACCTGACGAGGAGTTTTTTGCGCTAAAACAGCATGGCTTCCTCCCAATCAATTTCAAAGCTAATGCCCTCAAACTGTTAGTGGCTTTTCGGTGTCGCACAAACCAAACGAGCAAACGCTTCATTGCAGCTCCTTACATTCTCATCGCCGGCATCATGTGCGTTAGAGCCAAGCTGCATATGTAGCAGGCAGCTTGACGTCGTTTACTGCCAAGTGTTGCGTTTGCCAAATCATGCACGCGTGCGTGAATGCGAGCTAGCATCTTCCATTTTGCGTGAGCTCATTCATTGGTCTAAGTCATGGCCATTGTCTAGACTACACCAATCAATGACAAGTCACACTCCCTTTAAATACCTTCGGCGCGGCTGCATCCGCTCTCACGTCTTGATTTGATCGCTATTAACGCATCTGTCCTTGGATCAATTGACAGGTTCTTGCAACGGCAAGTTACCTATTTGCTTAAACGTTTGCATTACCCATTTTATATCAGCGGGTTGCCTCTACTGCGTAGCCCAGTCTAATTTAGGGCTCCATTCCTATTTCTACCTTTTCGTAGTTCAATTTCGCTATTAGACAGTTAACTGCTGTCGCAATGTCTCAGTGTTTCACTACTTATTGACTTTCAACGCTTCAACGTTTTGGATGCGTAACCTCTTCCTACAGCGACGTTTTCGTGTTGCCAGAATGCACGGCCCATAGCTAGGAGAATATTTTTCCATACAGCTCAACTGCATTTTTAGTTTTTGTATACAACCAGGTTACACCGCTTCAGCTTCGGCATCAAATCTAGCGACTGCTGAGGAGCACATAATAACTCTGTTTAAAGATGATCATATAGCGTCTACTTCAAATTCTGCATTGCACTCTTCTGTGTGCCGTGACGTTGACCAACCCGGTATCTCTGCAAAGGCTGCAAAAACACCCAGGCGTGGCAACCTTAGCAGACGTTCTAAAAACGCCTCACCGGCTAAGGGGAAACAGGAGAAGGATTCCGTTGAGTGCGCCTCCTTAGCGGAGAAGCGGCTGGCGTCTAATTCAACCTCTGCTTTGCTCTCACTGAGTGCCGTGACGATGACCGACTCGGCAGCTTTCCTAAGCGTGCCAAAATACCATGGCCAGGCAACGAGCAGGCGTTCTAAAAGAGCCTCTGCGACAAACAGAAAGCGGAAGGAGGAAACCGAGGTAGAGGCCTCTTTGAGGCTTTCCAGTCAATCTCAATCAATGTCACATGAAAGGCTTGGTTAGTGTAAGTACCGTTTGTATTGCAAATCAGTTTACATATATTCGTTGAAAAGTAAGCGAAAACTACCTAAACGCTTGCAAGACAAAAAAAGAGGCTTCATCACAAGCGTTTTTGCGGTCTCGACAGAGCCCGCATCGAAAAGCTACTCGCAATGCAGCCGACGCCGCTGCATCTTCCATTCGACGGTCCCAGGAGACCACGGCTGAGAAAACCGCACGTAATTCAGCTAAAGAGTTTGCTGCAGACTGGCTGAGGTCTTCAGTCTAGTCCACATTTTCAGCTTTATGTTAGGGTGAATAAAGGAACTATATCATCACGACTGCCGACTCGAGAGCAGGCTACGTAAATTTGGCCGTATGTGGAGCACTGCTCCTCAAAGTGTACACCTGTGACAGAGAGTGTTTGTCCTTGGGCCTTATTAAATATCATAGCAAAACAGGGTGCGAATGGGAATGGGGATCTTCTGAAAATGAAGTGTACATCGGCATCTGATCGATACAAATGCATTTTCTCCCATTTACCGCATTACTGTGAAACATTGAACTCATCGCCAACTAATGTATAGTTATAAGCATCAATTGTCTATCCTCACATCACCATATCATATGTACAGAAATGAATGACCCCGATCAGATTACGGGCCCTTTCAAAAATGCGTGCCAGCCCCCTTCGTCCAGCAAAAAATCGATAAAAAGCTCCAGTTAGACCCTGTAATTAGCTGTCAGTTTTTGACTTCTTTTCACGCCCAGGCTGAAATTAACGTCAAATGTCGATTCAACTTCCAACATTTACGGCGTCAGTACGTAACGGAAACAGATTTTCAATTTTGACTCAGGGTTTCAAATAATTGATAATTTTGCTGGTACTCCGGTATTTGGGTAGATTACTTTCTAAAATTTCGGGCTTTCTTTAAAATTCAACCAGAGAAATTTCTACGCGGTCCAGTTAGAGGTGCCTTGCATAGAATGCCGTATGACCCCGTCGTGACTCAAAAATCGATACAAACCTCCGTGATGACCATGCCCTCAGCAGTCCATTTCCCACTTATTTAAATTTTGTTCTTTCTCCCAGGCCGCATCCCACATCCGATTTTTCAATTTACGTCATTGTGTCATGCTGAAGCCCTATTTTTATTCTGGACTCAAAATTTGTAATAACAACCGATTAACTCACAGGTTATACGGATTTCGGGGGTTTTAAGTTGAATCTCTCGGCTGCACAACGCGGCCCAGTACATCTAAGCTTTTCACTCATTTTGAACTCTGTGCAGTTGTCTTCGCGTTGTTAAACACTTTTGAGCTCTTATTATTTGAACTTAAAATCAGATTAATGTATGGTTTTTTAAAGTACCGGCTTAACAAAACAAGGGCAACAACAACCCCGCCCAAGTAGCATGACTAGTCTCAATATTCAGGAAACTGGGTTGGGTGTGAAAAATTGTTTGTTGTTAACATTGTTGTTTCATTCGGTTTTTTCAAGTTACTGGTCCTTTTTTAAAGCTGATCGTTTTGTGTTCATTTTGTTTAGTTCTTTTTTCGTAAAAGATTTAATTTTAGTATAGATCTTAGAAAAAATATGCCGTGTGATATAGGCAAGAAGTAGCAACATCAGCACGGCAAAGGGTACTCCTTTAAAGGCAAGGAAGGGCAAAAATATTTTAAGTCAAGTGATAGGCGATTGCTGTATGAGTCTTACGACTTTTGAATGAAGCACGGGCAACATCCGGCCATACTGCTTGTATTAGATAATGATGAATAACATAGAAATTTATTAAGTTGAAAATATGCAGCGCAATTAAGGGTCATACAATATATATACTGACATAGTCCTTATGTCTAATTGCAACCATTTCTGAATTGATTGACAGTGGGTATGCAGAAGATGGAATTGTTCTTCATATAAAATGCAATACGACTGGGTAACAATGATCAAATGAACCATTCTTTCTGAGACAATGTTCATCAAACGAACATTTCTATAATTCTGAATCGCTATATAGCAGATGTGTTCTCCCAAATCAGTAAATATTAAAAACAGATAGTGATCAGAGTGAACACAGTTCAGAGAAAATATGACCTCAGAAATTTTAAAGTTTAATGGGTAAGCATTCTTTAGCCAGACTTTCATTTATACACGGGCGTTTTTGATATTTGATGTAAAGATATTTGCTTCCTTTGTACAATTTTTTCTATGTTCAATATATTATTTACTAATATTTCTCAATATAAATAGTAATATTTAGTTACTAAATAAATTTAACTTTGGTTTTATCATGGTTCCCTCATTGGCATGGACACATAGCACAAGTGTGCTTTCCCTGATGGGAAAGGAAAACCAGATCGATACCTGTCGGAAAGCATAAGAGTCCGTGATCTTAAGGCCAGTTAACATTAATTTCAAATGTTCTTGTATGTTTGTTCTTAATGTACTTCATAAATGTTTGTATGTGTACATGTATGTCACATATGAAGGTTTCAATTTATTCATCAAAGAAATATGCTGAGGAAACATAAATGCATTCAATATTAAAAAAAATATTGACAAAATATTTTAAATAATTTTTTCAATTGCATCAACAGCAAGTTATATATTTTCCTGAGCAAAAATGAATTATAGACGGTAAGAAGCAGTATTGAATAGAATGGGAATGCACGTAAACTTAAACTAAGTCTAAACATATATGCCCAAAATTTATTCTTAGTGAAGACCCGTGCATAAAAGAGACTTCGCGTTTTTAATTAAAAAAAGAAATTTCCCGTAGTCGTGATCAACGAGTCCGCGGATACGTTCTTTTCCGTAGCTGCAAAGAATGTGCTTCGCAAGGTCTACATACCGTTTTGGATTCAGAGTTTTCTTCTCCTAGGCTGGTTGCCACCTAAGACTATAGAATACTGTCTGTCCATAGTTTGGGTTACAAGTGTTGGATTCATATCTCTCCAAAGGATATTAGCACATAAGTGAATGTAATGAACTCGGCTCGGTTTTGAAAATGGCTATTCGATTTTTCTATTGGACTGCGCATTGGAGAAATCTTAAAGTGCGCTACGAAACGGTTGCAACATGTATTCCCCACTTTGTATGTAATATACACAGAACATTTATTTAAAATACGAGTATTCACTAAAACCAAAGTTTGATATAATATAACTGGATGAAAATAAATCAGTTATTAAGTGTGTGTGTGTGTGTCCTGACGATTGTGTTTAGCATGAAACCAATAGTCGTCTCTTGCAGCTCACTTCAGTGTTCCCTCCTTATATTTTATATTTACACACACTCTATCCCTGATATTATGTACTATAACCCATAAGTATAGCATACCTTAAAACTATGCTATATTTTATCACACACATATGAAGAAATATAATTTTAAGGCGTGCTATATTTAGAGATAGAGAGATAGAACGTATATAAATATAAAAGTGAACTTTAAAGACAACATTCAGAGTCGACTGGCTGTTTCAACGTTCTCGGCCTGACGATTGCGACAATCGTCAGGCCGAGAACGTTGAGTTTTTTCTCGGCTATTTATATATATAGGTCAGTAGTGCATTGTGTGTAGTTCATTTTGGCGTTATTTTGGCGGGAGTAGCTAGATTATATATTTAGTTATTTGGGTTAATTTCTTTTACTTGTTTTTATTTATTTTCATTTTTTATTTTATATATTTATTTATTCTTTTCGGTGTTCGATGTTTTATTAACAAAAAATTGATGGAAATTTTGCGGAGATTTAATATATAAAATAAATATGAAAATAAATAAAAAGAATAAAATAAATCAACCAAAATAAATAAGTAAATAAACAAGCCACTCCCTTAAAAAAAACAAAAAAACAAACCGCGAGAATGGACTACCCACAATGCACCACTGACCAATATATATAAATAATCGAGAAAAATCCTTAACACTCGCGGCCTGACGATTGCGTCTAGCATGAACAAAAACATGCATAGATACAAAAATGAACTGAGAAAATAAAGTTGTGGGAAATTACCTACCTGAATAGTTATGTTATTTCTCTGAAAAAGAAATAAAGAAATAAAGTGTAATAAAACCAGAAAACAAGATTACTTAAATAACTGTCAACATATCTAAGGAATACAATTGTATTACACAATCAACTATACGTTCATGCAAACAAATAATCTACAAGTATTTTAAACAAAATACATCATCTCCTGGGACAGTCGAATGGAAGCTGCAGCAGCGTCGGCTGCATCACGAGTAGCTTTTCGATGCGGGCTCTGTCGAGACTGCAAGGGCTCTTGTGATGAAGCCGCTTTTTTGTTGTCGTGCAAGCGTTTATGTAGTTTCCTCTTACTTTTCAACGAATATGTGTAAACTGATTTGCATTACAAACGGTAGTTACGCTCACCAAGAGTTTCATGTGACAAAACATACTGCCCCCGTTGAGATTGACTGGAAAGCCTCAAAGAAGCCCCTACCTTGGTTTCCTCCACCCGCTTACTCTTTGCCGCAGAGGCTCTTTTAGAACGCCTGCTAACGTTGCTTCGCCATGTTTATTTTGGCAAGCTTAGCAAAGCTGTCGGGTTGGTTATCGCCACGGCACTCAAAAAAGTGCAAAGCAGAGTTTGAAGTAGACGCTATATGATCATACCGGAGTTATTATTTCCCCTTAGCCAGTGAGGCCTTTTTAGAACGCCTGCTAAGGTTGCCTCGCCTGTGTGTTTTTGCAACCTATGTAGTGCTGCCGGGTTGGTCTTCGCTACGGCACGTAGAAGAGTGCAAAGCAGAGGTTGAAGTAGATGCTATATGATCATACCGGAGTTATTATGGCCTCCTCATAAATCCGGTCGGTTTTCGCTAAAAAACCGATATGCGGTTCAGGGGCAATCTGGGCGTATCGGCTTTTGAGTTTTATCGATTTTCCGCGCTGTTTAGGGATCCGTGCTCATAAAACTTCTGGACAACACTTCTAATGGTAGACTCTAAGAAGGTGTCAAATTTGGTCGAAATGCGATCATTCCTTCTGTAAGCAGATTTTTTCGATTATCGATTTTTTCGATTATCGATCTTTTCGATTATCGATTTTTTCGGAACCTGAGTCCAAACGCAAAAATCGAGCTTGCAAACTTGTGGTGAAAACCGCATCAAAATCGGGTGAGAAATGGGACCTGGGCGAGGTAACAACGCACACGACAGACACACATACAGGCAACATGATATATATATATATATATATATATATATATATATATATATATATATATATATATATATATATATATAAAAGTGTAAAGCTTAATATTACTAGACATATTAATAACGGGCGAAGCAACCGGTTTCGCTACCGCTCTTCAGGCTTCAACGGGATGTTTAATTTAAATTAAAACAACAGAAAATGTACTATAAAAAGGAAGTTCTGGAGATGAGGAGAAAAAATAAAAAAATAAAAAAAATGAGAAAAAGGAACTAGAGGCAAATGACAGCGAGCCCAAACAAACACTCACGTTGTTTACACAAAGAAGGCTTGCGTGACCCGATGTAAAGTGCCTCCAGAACCTTTAGATGAAATAAAGAGTGTGAGCGTGACAACACGGTGAACCAGTCTACAATAAACTTGGCTGCACAATCTCTGCTATTTAATAGGTGGGTAACCTAAACTACATAGGGTATCCTTAACAAATTCGATTTCATCGCTCAAAAAGGGCTCCGAGCAGATCTTTAATGACCTGTCTAGGAGGGTTTTAATAATGTTTATCTTACGTTTAGTGGGACAAATAGTGTTCCATCGCGTATAAAACCCCGCAAAAGTAGGTTTTCTATAAACCGAGGTAAGAAAACTTGTTTATGTACGATGTATTAATACAACCAAGAAGGCCAGTTGTAGATTGGATTCCTTCTGAACGGTGAATCTCAGTGCTGGATGGATACCATTTAGAAAGGAAAGAAATTGATCAGCCTCAACTTCGCTGTTGAATAAAGAAAAGTTATCATCGACATACCGACAATACATTTGAGGACACAGTGCATTCTTTCGTATTTTTTTCTTCGTGAAAGCGAACAATTACATTAGCCAGTACCGGACCCAAAGGCGAACCCTTGCCAACCCCGTCAATCTGTCGAAACATTTAGTTTTTGAATACGGTTGACAAAGGAAAATGAATCCTTTATGCAAAATCCACCCAAGAAATGCAGCACAGGTTCCAAAAGCTTTGAGAGCCCTCGGGCTACTTTGTGGTGAGCTGAACCAATCATTGATAAAATTGATTGTAATGGTAAACTTATGGATATTTCGGAGCCCATACGGACGGGGACGAATCGAGCTAGAAGGTCGGATTTCATTGGCAATTTCTTGTGGAAGCAGCCCAGACTTTACCCACTTCAGGAGTCATATCTGAAATGTTGCTTCACCTGAAGTAGTTCCATCACAAGTGTCTGTAGATCCTAGCTTAGTAAATTTCGAAGTATCTTCTAAGATCGAAGACATTTTGGCTACATAATCTTCTCGATCTAAAATAACCACACCAGCACCTTTATCTGGTCTGGAAATTATTAGATCATAGTTATTCCTCAGGGAATTAACCACTCGCTGATATTCAGCTTTCCAATATATATATATATATATATATATATATATATATATATATATATATATATATATATACATACATATATATATATATATATATATATATATATATATATATATATATATATATATATATATATATATACGTTTAGTACATTCATATTGAATCTCTTCATTTTTTCATCCGTAGAATATTACTTCAGCCTAAATTACAGAAACTGTACTTAATTATATTACCGCCCTAAAACTCTGCATATATACATTGGTTGTCTACTAGGTAAATTTGTAGATGATTGCTACTGTCATAACTGCGTGACACACTAGAAATAAACTGTAAAAATCAAATCTCTGGTGCGTATAATTAAGAACCAGTCATTTGGCGGATATATTAAATATTTAGGTTAGTTAGCCAGCTGTACAGATTGTCACATAGTCAGGTTAGAAAGGAAACATAAAAATATTTTGTGAATATAGTCTGGTATAGCTGATGAACATAATCAGAGATATCTTATCTTTTAATAGGTGAATTCTAACAGACAACCTCAGCATAAGAAATAGCGTTTTCATTTCTAGCTATACTTACTCTGTGTCATATATGCAGACATTTAAACAGGAATTTCGATCAATAGCTTCGGATCTATTCAACATTGATTTCCCTTTATTCTATTGTACTAAATGAATCATATTGTTTTTCTTGTTAGTATTTGTTTTCAATTGAAATACAAATAAAAATAAAATATTTACGTCCACTCTCTCAGACATTGCAAAGATATATAAAATTGATTAGTTAATAAGCCGGCATTTGTGTAAACTGTAAGATTTCAAATGAAATGTTAAAGAAATAGAAGGCGACATTGCAATACAAGTACAGTGCTGTTCAATAAAAGTGACTCACCTGATTTTTTTTTTTTACTTTACTAAATGTTTTCTTCTCCGATGAAACGAAAGTTGAGCTAAATTCAAAGGATAGGCGATCTAAAATCCGAAGAAGAAGCTTTGAAAGCTCTTTGAATTTAGCAGTAAGTACTATCAAGCATCCATTCAGTATAATATTCTGGGGATTTTTTTCTTTTCATGGATCTGGTTTCTTAAAACCTATTGAAAATACTCTCAGAAACGAGCATCTGTTTAGTCGTTAAAGCACATAACATCATATATAACGGCATATGAGAAAATGCGTTTACATATACTTGATTACGAGTATACATGGCATATTTTTAGCGTTATCTATCTATCTATCTATCTATCTATCTATCTATCTATCTATCTATCTAATCTTTTTCACCCTGAAATCAATTTTGCGAAATGACATAATCTCTATCGCTATAATTTTACGTCTACATAACTATATCTATATGTCTCTCTCTCTCTCTCTCTCTCTCTATATATATATATATATATATATATATATATATATATATATATATATATACACATTTGTTTATGTGTCTCCTACATTTCGCCTTGTACAACTCGTAAGCTATATATATATATATATATATATATATATATATATATATATATATATATATATGTATGTATGTATATATAAATAAAAAGAAAGAACAGTATGAGAAATAATATATTACTACGTTTATATAAAAAAATAAAAGTTTACTAAATCAGTTAAATCCATTAGCTATTTTTGCCGTCATTGTCATAAATTTTACTTAAATAATATTTAAATATAATTAAAAAAAATCTTGCCTAATAATACACTTACTTATACTTGATGTGAAAATAATTCTACATACTGCAAGGGATTCTAATACATTTACTTGTTCTTAAAAGCAATATAGTATATTAAAAATTAAAAGTGAAAATGTTTTTTAAATCGTAGTTAAATAAAACGTATTCTAACCCCCCCCATATCTTTAAATGTACAGATAGGAAAAAAATGGCGTAAGAATTTATGCCGTTAACAATAATTTTTTTTAAAAATACAGACGACATGCATTTAACGGATGTCAGATTTCATTGAAGAATACATTCCTACCCCTACCAAAACGTAACTAATAACTGATACATCAAAATACAGACATAATGAACACGCAAACACCCCTTGTCTGGTTGAAGTGGATTTCTCTGTATCCTTGGAAAGGTGAATTATGAATTTTACTGTGTCTTTAAAACTCAGTAATTTTAAAAGTTACTCCAAAATTCGCTTGAGGATGAAATGGAACTAATGTCTTTAATTTAATTACAAAATTAAATTCGCAGCTTTCAGCTTCCATTTCTGAAACATGGTTAGAACTGTGTAGCGAAAAAAATTTAAATCAATTAATTTATAATATTAATGCTCTGCAAATTTACACTGAACACTATTTTGTAAAAATAAAAATAACTCTAAGAACACCGGATTATATATCTTACTGTTCTTTCTTTTTATTTATATATACATACATTGGCTCCTAATCAAAGTCGAGCACTCTAAATCTTTATTTTTAACAAGAAGAAAATATGGAGAAAATAAATTTCGTAATTTCTCTGAAGAACATTCCTAATACTAACAAAAAAGAATATTTCGTGATATTAATGAATAAAACAGAGGAACTCATACGAAGGATGAGATGGAGAGCTTACTTCTTCCTTAAACGGAACGAATCACAAAACAAAAACTACAAGGAAACTTACGGTTTTAACAGTAAAAAAAGCAGCACCGTTTATTCATAGTTTGTCCGATTTCGAAAAGGACCTACTGGAAATAATAAACGACATAAATTTTCATGATAAGAAATGCTACTTCCAGAAAAGCCTAGATAAGACAGTAAATGACATTAAAGCTACAGATAAAATTTTAGTAAAATCTGACAAAACTGGAAAGTTTTATAAAACAACCATTAAGGAATACAACGACCTAATAAATAAGGACTTACATAAGAACTACAAGAAAGCGAATAATAATGACCTCAAAATAGTTCGGAATATCAATAGTAGCAGTAAGGAAATCACTGATAAACTGAAGATCAGTGATAGAGTAGGGCAACTATATCAAAAAGAATTCTACATAACCTTAAAGACCACAAACCAGATTTTGAGGCTAATCCCACTACAAGGATAATAAATCCAACAAGACCGGATATCGGAAAAATTAGTAAAATGATCCTTGAAAGGGTAAATAAACAAATTAAAGAAAAAATAAGCCTGAAACTTTGGATTAATACCAAGGAAGTGATAAACTGGTTTACTTACATAAAAGAAAAAAAAACAATTGTACACTAATGCAGTTTGATATTGATAATTATTACCAATCAATATCTAAAGAACTATTTATGAATGAGTTGAACTTTGCCACCCACTATACGGATATTACAGATGGAGAAAAGAACATTATTCTATATGTGAAAAAATCAATACTTATACATAAAGGTGAGCAATGCATTAAGAATTCTTATGACCACTTTGACATCACAATGGGATCACTAGATTCAGCTGAATCTTTTGATCTCATTGGTCTTTTTATTTTATACAACCTTACGGCGCACCGTGATATTAATATAACTGACATTGGTTTATACAGATACGATGGACTTATGGTTATTAGAAACTCAACTAACTTCAAAACAGAATTAGAAAGGTATTATATAAAGAATTTAAAAGCATGGACTTAAAAATTACGGTTAGCACTAAATAAAAAAAAGTGAACTTCCTGGATATAACATTAGATTTAAATAAAAATACACACACAACTTATAAAAAAAAAACAACACCAATCCTTTATATATACACCCTAAATCAACTCACCCCCATCTATAATTAAACATATACCGTTATCTATCAGTAAAAGAATTAGTACAAATTCAGCAAATGACAAGATTTTCGATGAGCATATCAATTCCTATAATAAAGCTCTAAAACTAACTTATATAAAAAATGAAAATGGAAACCATAGAAAACACAGATGTAGAAAAATAATTTAGTATACGCCCCCATACGAACAAATGGTAAAGAACAAATTAGGCCAAAAATTCCTCGCATTAATAGTCAAGCATTTTTCTAGTGGGAGTAAACTAAGTACTATTTTCAATAAGAACACACTAAAATTGAGTTACAGCTGTACAGAAAACATAGAAAAAATTGTTAAGAAACATAATGCGAATACCTTAAACAAACACTTATACCAAAACCAAAAAGATTCAGACAATTAAAAAATAAAAATAAAAATAAAAACTGATGAAAATAAATAAAAATTATGTAACTATAGAAACCCTCATAAAAATTTACTGCATCAGAGAAATGAAATAGATATTTTATGCCGACATTGTCAAAAAATTTCCTTAAATAATATTTAAAAATAAAAATAAATTTAAAAAGATCGACCAGGTAATATTCGTACTTATATTTAAAGGAAAAATAATTTTATATACTGTAAGTAAATCTATTAAATTTGAAAAAAAAATACTCTATTAAAATAATATTGAAAATACTTTAAAGTTGTACTTAAAGCATAGTTAAAACGAATTCTAACTTAACATCTTTTAAAATTGTTGTTAAATAAAACGTATTCTAACCTAAACACATCTCTCAAAGTATTACCGGCACTTAAATGAATCCAATAAAACACCTACAGAAAAATGAAATTATAATGAAAAGCTATAAGATGTAGGCTAATGAATGACCCATGTCCTTTGTACATACATGTGAAACAATATATTACTAATTTAACAAAAAATAATAAAAATAAAAAATAATGGTTACTAAATCAGAGAAAAGAATTAGCCGTAATTGTCATAAATTTTACTTAAATAATATTTAAATATAAAAATTTCAAAAATCGTAATATACATATTTATACTTGATATGTAAAAATAATTTTACTTACTGTAAGCAATTCTAATACATTTACTTAAAACTAACAGTGAAAATATTTTAAAATTGTATTTAAAATTGTAGTTAAATAAAACGAATTCTAACCTAAACATCTTTTAAAATTGTAATTAAATAAAACGTATTCTAACCTATAGACCTCCCTCTAAGTACTACAAGCACTTAAAAGAATCCAATAAAACAGGTACAGTAAAATGAAATTAATATGAAAAGCTAGAAGTTGAATGACCATGTCCTTTGTACTTACATGAGAAACAATATATTACTACGTTTATATAAAAAATAAAAGTTTACTAAATCAGTGAAATCAATTAGCTATTTTTGCCGTCATTGTCATAATTTTTACTTAAATAATATTTAAATATAATTAAAAAAAATGTAACCTAATAATATACATACTTATACTTGATGTGAAAATAATTCTGCATACTGTGAGGGATTCTAATACATTTACTTGTTCTTAAAAAGAATTAAAATATTAAAAATTAAAAGTGAAAATGTTTTTCAAATCGTAGTTAAATAAAACGTATTCTAAGCTAAACACCCACAAAAATCTTTAAATATACAGATAGGAAAAAATACCGTAAGAATTTATGCCGTTAACAATAAAATCTTTAAAAAATACAGACGACATGCATTTAACGGATGTCAGATTTCATTGAAGAATACATTCCTACCCCTACCAAAACGTAACTAATAACTGATACATCAAAATACAGACATAATGAACACGCAAACACCCCTTGTCTGGTTGAAGTGAATTTCTCTGTATTCTTGGAAACGTGAATTATGATTTTTACTGTGTCTTTAAAACCCAGTAATTTTAAAAGTTACTCCAAAATTTGCTTGAGGATGAAATGGAACTAATGTCTTTAATTTAATTACAAAATTAAATTCGGAGCTTTCAGCTTCCATTTTTGAAACATGGTTAAAATTGTGTTGCAAAAAACATATTTTAAATCAATTAATTTATAATATATATATATATATATATATATATATATATATATATATATATATATATATATATATATATATAACCTAAAGAGCCATAACCTATTTCACCTACCGGAGCATCAGGATAATTTTGCTCTACTGATTGTATTGAGCACTTTTAAGTATCCGATTATGTAACTCTGTCGGTATTTTTTTTTCTTTTTGGCTAGACTTTGCGGTGCTGATCAATTATTTTCAAGCAGTACTGATGTTTTTAGATTTGTATTTTTATTGAATTTTTTCACAAATATCAGTCTGTCTAATATTTTTTTTTTTTTTAGAAATTGGATTAACTATCTTTCACACCGCCAGAGTTATAGTATAGGTACTACTACTACTCCTACTACTACTACTACTACTACTAATAATAATAATAATAATTAATGTCTAGATTCTCACTATAATATTGGAAATCTATGTAACTTATGTCTAGACTTTTATTCTCTCATTCTTTTATTCTTTTTCTGTTTTTCTTTTTCTTTTTCTTTTTCTTTCTCTCTTTCTATCTTCCTTCTCTTCTACTATTTAAATGTTTAAATTTTAAGCTCTTGTCTTATTTTCTAGCATCTCTGAATTAATAAGTTCCACAAGAAAATCTGTGAATCGAAATATCTATTTTCTGAATGAGATAGTTTTGGATTTTTAATATATATATATATATATATATATATATATATATATATATATATATATATATGTATAGTTGTGGACAAAAGTATTAAGCCGCACTGAATATTTACATATATTCTGACTGAATATATCATAACTAGATCATTCCGCATTTAGTTTGGGATAATTTGTGAAAATATTTGGATATTTCGATTTATTATTTTCATAGTTATATTTTTCTAAAAGTTGGCCAAAATTATTCCCCCTACCAACACTCTATGGAAATAATGAAATAATATTGCTTTATGAAAATTGTAATTTTTTGCCATTTAATATTTACACAATTTGCCACTTAATACTAACACGATTTGAAAATGAAAAAAGTATTGCCCTGATTCCATAACATTGTAAAATGTAATGAAGAAGACAATATGTGAATGCCACGTACGGCGATGACTCTTTCGTTCTGCAACCATAGCGAAGACAAGAATCTTAGAATGACGGTAGCTGATGCATACAAAGTGATGGATATAAAAAGCGTTTAAATATCCCGAGATCGACAATTGTTAGAATTATCAAGAATTAACGAGATTTATTGTGTTGACAATAAATTAAAGTTTGGAAGAAAACTGTCAATTTCTGAGAGAATGGAAAGTAAAATTGTTAGAAATGTCTCGAAGAATGTTTACATAAGGGCAAAGGACATTGTCAATAATTTAAAGCCATCAGGATCAAATGTATCGATGAAATAGACACTAGATGCTTTTATTGTACAAGACTTCCAGCTTGTCGCCCAAGGACAACTCCCTTGCTTAAAGCTAAAGACGTCATCTAGAACGATATTTATTTATACAATGTGTATAAAATGTGGCACAAGGCCTAAAAGGGGGATGGGGAATGACGGTCTTCTTCTGTCTTAAATCTAAACTTAGCTAGTCCCAGACACGGACCCAAAAAAACTAACAATATTCCAATCACCAAAACAACACATTCACTCCTACCTTTCTTACTACGTCCACCATAATACCTCAAATTCTCTATGAAGTCCTAACTAGTCCCCTTATGTACAAATATTGTTCGTGGGGGAGGGTCATAAAATAACAATTTTTTAAAAAGAACCCCAAATGATTGTGTACAATATGACTTAAAAATATTTACAATAAAACTAAACAAAACTGTGTTAGTAATAAAACCCCCCACAAACCATAAATGTGGCAGCAACATCAGTTAACTAGACGAAATCAATGCGGGGCTAAGAAAAATAAGAAAAAACATTCATTCCTCCAAGCATTCACACAGACACACACACATTCATACACAACAACAAATACGAAAAACCACACACACGAAACGAAAGGCGCCCCGCATCCACCAGAGAACTGAAGTCACTGACCACCTAACGAGGGAGGGGATGGGGAATTAAAACAAAAGAAAAATAGGGACAGAAATAAAAGGGACCAATGCGCATGCATACCCTAGCTAAGTTTACTAGAAAAAGGAAAAAACTAAAGATTCAAAATCGAAAACCTAGTCTAAACTAAAATCTGGGTGGGTTGCCTATGTTCAACCCCGTTAGGACAAATCCTGTACCTAACCGACATCCAAGTGCCACTCTAGGTCAGCCCCTTTCACTCTACACATTCGCGCAAGATTCACCCACCTTTTGCCAAATTCCGATGAGGTGAGCCGCCGCCTTTCCGTCCTAATCTTGACTTTAAGCTGATGCTTAAAGTACAAGATCAGTTGGGAAGAGGTGAACTTCTCGCCCTCATGGAATTCCTTCTGACGCGTCGTCCAAATCACGACTCTCATAATCCCTAGTAAGCAACAGAACACATAGTGTTCAGCCTTCGTCAATTGCGGCACCACATTGCTACAAACAGAACTGGCTTCCAGGACAAAGAACTTTCCCTGCAGCATGCGAACCATGAGGCCTTCAACAAACTTGCACAACGGCACTACCGTCTTGCACTGAAAAAGGCGTGACCAATGGTCTCGACTTCCCCAGTGCAGCGACGACAGTTTGGATAATCCTCCAAACCTGCTGAACAAAGTCTCTTGCCGACCCAGACGGCCCCACGAATCATCAGCCAGGTGAGTGATGCCTCATCGTTATTGAGACATTTCAACCCAGGCGCCCAAGGCCATATCGAGCGAGCCTCCTGCTTCGTAAGACCGAGCTCGTGGATCAGATCATTTTGAACGGACCCCCTAAATAACAATTGATACAATGCCTTACGAGACAACGCCTGGGCGTCGGAGAGGCCATCCGTCGTCCGTAAGAGGAGCTTCAAAGCACTACGACATTCGCGGTAGAAGGAGCACTCACACGAGGTCTACGGCCGGCCTCCTCCTCGCACGAGTGCACACTTCTCAGGGATGGGAAATGTTTTCGGACATCTTCTTTCGAAAAGGTGCCCACCTCATCCAATCCGCGACACATTCGGTCTAGAAAGGTAATGCGAAGCATATATTGACGAATCTCAATGCTAGGCATACACAGACCGCCCTCAGAGGGATGAAGGCAACAGATCTCGCGAGTTACTATAGGGGCCTTGTCTTTCCACAAGAAAGAGAACAAGGTCCGGACTAATGACATTAGTCTGGCATACGGGAGCGGAAGCACAGAAAGTCGGTAAAGGAGGATCGGATATATGTGTGAAACACATACCTCCGCCCTTCCCTTCAGGGAAAGTCTCCTCCGAGACCACAGATTAACCGCGATCTCGGCCTTCCCTTGCACCTCCGACCAATTCATTTCCAACTGGAGATCAGGACCGAACCAGACGCCGAGTATCTTGATCGGCCCATTCTTCCAGAGGAAAGGTCCGGGAAGAGAAACTCCCTTCCACGCACCCAACCGCAAGCCCACAGACTTATCGCGGTTGATCTTGGCCCCTGTCACCATCTCATACCCACTGATCTCTTTGCTGACTTCGTCAATCTCGGCTCTGCTCGACACAAGAACCGAAACGTCGTCAGCTTAGGCAGAATACCTGGCTGAGGTGGAAGCCCCAGGCAGGGAAATTCCGCGCAGGACCGGATTCGCCTTCAACTTGCGAAGGAATGGTTCCAACGCAAGAACGTAAAGCAGAGGCGAGAGCGGACAACCTTGACGAATGGAGCGAGACAATACGAAAGGCTTCGATCTTACCCCATTCACTTCCACCAGCGCACCGGGGGTCGCATACAAAAGTCGGATCCAGGAGCGAAAGTCGGCTCTGAAACCGGCCGCCGAAAGGACAGCCTCCAGAAATCGATGGTCGACCCTTTCGAAGGCCTTGGACTGATCTAAATTGATCAGCGCGGCATCACTGTCGACTTGTTCTAAGATCAAGCGTACCATATGAAGGTTATCCTGAATAGTCCTCCCCTTCACAGCACAAGTCTGTTCGGGGCCAATCAGACTAGACAGGACAAGCTGCAAACGGTTGGCTAAGATCTTCGCCAAAATCTTTAAGTCAGTGTTTAACATCGTTAAAGGGCGAAAGTTCCCTAACCCATCCCCACCGCCCTTGTCCTTACGCAGCAACTTGATCACACCCCTGGTGAAGCGTTGGGGTAAAGACCCCTGCTTCATCCAGTGGTTGTAAATCAGTTCCAGCAAAGGAACAAAAACGTTCGACAACCTCAAGTACACTTCGTAGGGAAGACCATCTAATCCCGGAGACTTATCCAGGCCAACCTGCTTCAGTGCTTCCCAGATCTCCGACTCTGTAATGGGACCCTCGCACCTAGCCGCTTCAGCTGCCGAAAGGCAGGGAAAGTCAGCTAAATAGGCGTCGAACTGAGCAGAGCTCAGACCGGGCTCCCTGGTGAAAAGATCCTGAAAGTAGTCCCGAAACACCTCACATATGCCCGCGTTTGTAGTCACGGTCCGCTTATCCGGCAACGTGACGCATGCGATATGTCGCTTAGACGCGCTTCGATTTTCCTCTGCACGCAGTTCAGCGGCCATATTCGTTGCCTCAGAAGACATTCTTTTTAACCTAGCCCTAACTACAAGAGCTTGATCCTTCTTGATAAGCAAGGAGGACAACTTTGCCTTAGCTAAAGCTATGTCCCCACTAACACGGGATTTCACTGCCCGATCGACTTTATCTTCTAATGCAGTTTGCGCCGCTAATCTATCTAGATTGAGTCGACGACTAAAATCGGCAGCAAACGTTCGAATTTGAGATTTTAATTTGCCCCACCAGGCATTTCCCACAACCGCACCCGTCAATTCCCTTTGTATCATTAGTAAAAGCTGGTCCCGGAAACCCTGATCACCAAAAAGGGAACAGTTCAATTTCCAATAACCAGCCAGTCTAACCTTAGGCTTATCTAAGTTTACACGGACCCGGACAAGCCTATGATCCGTATAAACTATATAATGAAAACTTGGACAGCCTAAGAGCCCTACGTCGACTCTCCTAACTAAGACCCGGTCCAGGTAGCTCGCAAGCGTCCCGGGAGCCGAGTTGCCACTAGTTGTCCAAGTCCATGCTACCTCCCGAGGGTGTTCATTCCGGAACTTATCGACAAGATCAAACTCATCGATAAAGTCCCGAAATGGTTTCACATCCGGGTTGTTAGTACCTTGTTTTTGCCCTATACGATCTATATCGGGGTCAAGGACGGCATTCCAATCCCCCGCTAAAACTACCCGACGAGACGTCGTCAAGAACGGCGCGATCTGCCGAAACAAAGCAGGCCGCTCGGAATGGGTATTGGGCGCATAAACCCCAATGAGACGTAGAACCTTATCCTTTATGGTAACATCCAGCACGCAAAGTCTGCCCGCCGGATCCGCGAAGACAAGGGTACAAGCAGCCTTCAAAGACTTGCTCACTAGCCAAGAGACACCCCTCGAACGACCATCAAAACAGGCTGAATAAACGGCGAACCCCTTAGACAGTATGTCCTCACGATCATGAGAAGAAAAACGGGTCTCTTGTATACAACATACATTCACCCCGAGGCGCTGAAGATCATGAGTGAGCCTCGCCCTACGAGACTCGGACCTCAGGCCCCGGACATTTAAACTAGCTAACCAGAGTGCCATTGTCAAGCCGATTAGGGTTGTCCTTCAGGATAGAACATGGCTGGGGTGAGGACACCGACAGCTCGTCCCATAGATCCGGACGCCATCTCATTTTCGACGGTATCATCTTGAGACAAGCCGCCGATGTCCGAGGGGTAGGTGAGTTTGAGAGCCCTATAAAGGGATGGGTGAACGAAAACTGGGACCCTCCCTTTGAGTTTTTGATCACATTCATTCATTTCAGGGTCTAGAAGATAGGCAGCTGGGGGCACCATTTTGAGTGACGACTGGGCCTCCTCTATCATGCCACAAATCTCCCGCGTACCCGGGCCAGTTCTGTTTACGGTCAGTATTCTTTGTGCGGAAGGGAAATTTTCGGGCATCTCCACATCTACGCCGTTGATTTGTTTAAAATTGTAAAGAATTTTCAGCTCCTTCGGGGTTCGCGTCTGCCCGAAAACCCTTTCCGCCTGGTCCCGGGATACGCGGCAGACGTCTTCCCCAGGGAGATAAGGTGGTTTGAGCTTCTTTTTTTTCTTGTCGCTGATGGATTGTGTATCAGGACTTCTTAAACGTTTTTTTTTAGGAGAATGTATGGGTGTTGAAATGGGTGTGACATTGGGTGTAGTAGATGGTGTCCACCCGGTAGGCGTCCTCACCGGCGATGGTTTAGACGAATGACGAGATTTTGCCGGTGAGTTTGATGCAGATTTAGGCGGAGGAGGTTTTATGAATGTCTTTTTAGATGCAGAAGGGGAAGACGGGGCAGAGGATAGGGAGCCCGGTGCCCCCAGCGATTTTTGCTTTTTAGCCCGCGTTTCATCCAGTTTGTTTTTCAGATTCTTTAGGTCTAATATTTTCCTCCAGCCGGGTTCATTATTCTTTTGCGCATCGGTAGCATTAGATTCGTAAGACGCCGAGGCGTCGCCCTCGGAGCTGGTAGAGGGAATGGGGCTGTAGGTGACTTTATCCCCGGTGTCATGTTGGGACTGAAGAACCGCTGTTTGGGTCTTCCCCTTGCCCCTAACTACGAGGCGCCATTCCCCCTCCTCCTTCTCCTTATCCACACTTGTGGCAGGCGTCGGTTTCGGGGGTAATGAGGGTCTGGGCCCAACCGGGGGATTTTCCTCACCGGTCCGCCTCGCAGCTAGGCCCACTACAGGCGCCGCGGATTTTAGCTTCTCGGCCAAGGGGGGATTTTGGTCGCCAGCGACCGGAACTCCAGGGGCCTTCTTTCCTGGGCAGGAGGAGGAAAGGTGACCAGTCTCTCCACACCTCCAGCAACTTGGTCTTCTACCGGTCACTATGACCGGCATTTTCCGGTCGCCATACTCCAAACAGTTGGGGACGGACTTGAAGGCCTTCTGGTCAAGCATTATATCAAAAGTCCATCCCCCGTTCAAATTGTCGGAGAGAGCCCCTAAAATTTGGCCGAACTCCATAAAAAATGCAGCCAGGAGCTCTCCCGAAATTTGAGGAGGAACTTCGAAGACGGCTACCCTGGTCCGCCTGCGGCCTTCATATTCTGTTCTGATTATGAAATCTTTGGTTATTAATTCCTTTTTCGCCATGGCCAGGCAATCTTCTGGGGTGGGTAGCAGAATGTCCCACATGATGAACCCTGTACCCTTTATTACTCTTTGGGATTTTATCCCCAGGGACAAAAGTGATTTAATCACAGTGACTTTTGTGGAGCGACAAATCTTTCTTGTTTTCTTATCCACCACAAAAACGGTCACCATTCTCTTTGCGAACACATCTATTTCCTGGACAATATCGACGAACCCATCTTTATTAACAAGATGGGCGTACCCCTTCGCCTTATCCAAGAAATCCGCCATGTTCAAGATACAACTTGGGGGGGGACTTCCAACATAAGGGCAATTCCTCGGCGGTCTTACTTTGTGCCTCCTTTGGCACATCTACATTTTTGCTAGTATCTCCTTTTTTGGAGACACTAGCACCTTTTTTCAAAATTGGGCTAGCATTAGCCTGCTTTTTGGGATTTTTATCTGGCGGGTCTGCTTTAGCCGCAGAACCGAAAAGAAAATAAATTAAAATCAAATGAAAAACAAACTAGTCAAACCAAAAAGAAAGAAAGAATGCGACCGAAGTCGCTGATAAAAAGGAAAGTGGGTATAAAAAATAAACACGAAATAAAAAATAAAGCTTTCTTTTTCTCTTTTTTTTTTCTTAAAAAGTACTTATTTTTTTAAAAATAAAAAAATAAAAAATTATGTGGGCCGAAGCCCCCAAAAATAAAAAACAAACAAAAGAAATGGAAGAATAAAAAACTTAAAAAATAACTTAACAAAATGTCCTGGTTGTATCAAAGAATATCTTCAATCCGAAAAAGTTTGCCAAGTAAATCCGCGTGGTCAAAAAAAAAAATCAGGTTTGTCGCACTGTAACGCAAGAATAACAATTAGACGAGTCCAAAAAACACCGGTCACAAAAAGGCGGGGGGTCTGAACGATATTTATTTATACAAAAATGTATAAAATGTGGCACAAGGCCTAAAAGGGGGATGGGGAATGACGGTCTTCTTCTGTCTTAAATCTAAACTTAGCTAGTCCCAGACACGGACTCAAACAAACCAACAATAATCCAAACACCAAAACAACACATTCACTCCTACCTTTCTTACTACGTCCACCATAATGCCTCAAATTCTCTATGAAGTCCTAACTAGTCCCCTTATGTACAAAAATTGTCTGTGGGGGGAGGGTCAATAAAACAACAACTTTTAAAAAGATCCCCAAATGAGTATTTACAATATGACTTAAGTATTTACAATAAAACTAAACAAAACTGTGTTAGTAATAAAACCCCCCACAAACCATAAATGTGGCAGCAAAATCAGTTGACTAGACGAAATCAATGCGGTGCTAAGAAAAATAAGAAAAAACATTCATTCCTCCAAGCATTCACACAGAGACACACACATTCATACACAACAACAAATACGAAAAAACCCACACACACGAAACGAAAGGCGCCCCGCATCCACCAGAGAACTGAAGTCACTGACCACCTAACGAGGGAGGGGATGGGGAATTAAAACAAAAGGAAAATAGGGACAGAAATAAAAGGGACCAATTCGCATACATACCCTAGCTAAGTTTACTAGAAAAAAGGGAAAACTAAAGATTCAAAAATCGAAAACCTAGTCTAAGCTAATATCTGGGTGGGTTGCCTATGTTCAACCATGTTAGGACAAATCTTGTACCTAACCGACATCCAAGTGCCACTCTAGGTCAGCCCCTTTCACTCTACACATTCGCGCAAGATTCACCCACCTTTTGCCAAATTCCGATGAGGTGAGCCGCCGCCTTTCCGTCCTAATCTTGACTTTAAGCTGATGCTTAAAGTACAAGATCAGTTGGGAAGAGGTGAACTTCTCGCCCTCATGAAATCCCTTCTGACGCGTCGTCCAAATCACGACTCTCATAATCCCTAGTAAGCAACAGAACACATAGTGTTCAGCCTTCGTCAATTGCGGCACCACATTGCTACAAACAGAACTGGCTTCCAGGACAAAGAACTTTCCCTGCAGCATGCGAACCATGAGGCCTTCAACAAACTTGCACAACGGCACTACCGTCTTGCACTGAAAAAAGGCGTGACCAATGGTCTCGACTTCCCCAGTGCAGCGACGACAGTTTGGATATTTCTCCAAACCTGCTGAACAAAGTCTCTTGCCGACCCAGAGGGCCCCACGAATCATCAGCCAGGTGAGTGATGCCTCATCGTTATTGAGACATTTCAACCCAGGCGCCCAAGGCCATATCGAGCGAGCCTCCTGCTTCGTAAGACCGAGCTCGTCGATCAGATCATCTTGAACGGACCCCCTGACTAACAATTGATACAATGCCTTACGAGACAACGCCTGGGCGTCGGAGAGGCCATCCGTCGTCCGTAAGAGGAGCTTCAAAGCACTACGACATTCGCGGTAGAAGGCACACTCGGCACGAGGTCTACGGCCGGCCTCCTCCTCGCACGAGTGCACACTTCTCAGGGATGGGAAATGTTTTCGGACATCTTCTTTCCAAAAGGTGCCCACCTCATCCAATCCGCGACACATTCGGTCTAGAAAGGTAATGCGAAGCATATATTGACGAATTTCAATGCTAGGCATACCCAGACCGCCCTCAGAGGGATGAAGGCAACAGATCTCGCGAGTTACCATAGGGGCCTTGTCTTTCCACAAGAAAGAGAACAAGGTCCGGACTAATGACATTAGTCTGGCATACGGGAGCGGAAGCACAGAAAGTCGGTAAAGGAGGATCGGATATATGTGTGAAACACATACCTCCGCCCTTCCCTTCAGGGAAAGTCTCCTCCGAGACCACAGATTAACCGCGATCTCGGCCTTCCCCTGCACCTCCGACCAATTCATTTCCAACTGGAGATCAGGACCGAACCAGACGCCGAGTATCTTGATCGGCCCATCCGTCCAGAGGAAAGGTCCGGGAAGAGAAACTCCCTTCCACGAACCCAACCGCAAGCCCACAGACTTATCGCGGTTGATCTTGGCCCCTGTCACCATCTCATACCCACTGATCTCTTTGCTGACTTCGTCAATCTCGGCTCTGCTCGACACAAGAACCGAAACGTCGTCAGCTTAGGCAGAATACCTGGCTGAGGTGGAAGCCCCAGGCAGGGAAATTCCGCGCAGGACCGGATTCGCCTTCAACTTGCGAAGGAATGGTTCCAACGCAAGAACGTAAATCAGAGGCGAGAGCGGACAACCTTGACGAATGGAGCGAGACAATACGAAAGGCTTCGATCTTACCCCATTCACTTCCACCAGCGCACCGGGGGTCGCATACAAAAGTCGGATCCAGGAGCGAAAGTCGGCTCTGAAACCGGCCGCCGAAAGGACAGCCTCCAGAAATCGATGGTCAACCCTATCGAAGGCCTTGGACTGATCTAAATTGATCAGCGCGGCTTCGCTGTCGACTTTTTCTAATATCAAGCGTACCATGTGAAGGTTATCCTGAATAGTCCTGCCCTTCACAGCACAAGTCTGTTCGGGGCCAATCAGACTAGACAGGACAAGCTGCAAACGGTTGGCTAAGATCTTCGCCAAAATCTTTAAGTCAGTGTTTAACATCGTTAAAGGGCGAAAGTTCCCTAACCCATCCCCACCGCCCTTGTCCTTACGCAGCAACTTGATCACACCCCTGGTGAAGCGTTGGGGTAAAGACCCCTGCTTCATCCAGTGGTTGTAAATCAGTTCCAGCAAAGGAACAAAAACGTGCGACAACCTCAAGTACACTTCGTAGGGAAGACCATCTAATCCCGGAGACTTATCCAGGCCAACCTGCTTCAGCGCTTCCCAGATCTCCGACTCTGTAATGGGACCCTCGCACCTAGCCGCTTCAGCTGCCGAAAGGCAGGGAAAGTCAGCTAAATAGGCGTCGAACTGAGCAGAGCTCAGACCGGGCTCCCTGGTGAAAAGATCCTGAAAGTAGTCCCGAAACACCTCACATATGCCCGCGTTTGTAGTCACGGTCCGCTTATCCGGCAACGTGACGCATGCGATATGTCGCTTAGACGCGCTTCGATTTTCCTCTGCACGCAGTTCAGCGGCCATATTCGTTTCCTCAGAAGACATTCTTTTTAACCTAGCCCTAACTACCAGAGCTTGATCCTTCTTGATAAGCAAGGAGGACAACTTTGCCTTAGCTAAAGCTATGTCCCCACTAACACGGGATTTCACTGCCCGATTGACTTTATCTTCTAAAGCAGTTTGCGCCGCTAATCTATCTAGATTGAGTCGACGACTAAAATCGGCAGCAAACGTTCGAATTTGAGATTTTAATTTGCCCCACCAGGCATTTCCCACAACCGCACCCGTCAATTCCCTTTGTATCATTAGTAAAAGCTGGTCCCGGAAACCCTGATCACCAAAAAGGGAACAGTTCAATTTCCAGTAACCAGCCAGTCTAACCTTAGGCTTATCTAAGTTTACACGGACCCGGACAAGCCTATGATCCGTATAAACTATATAATGGAAACTTGGACAGCCTAAGAGCCCTACGTCGACTCTCCTAACTAAGACCCGGTCCAGGTAGCTTGCAAGCGTCCCGGGAGCCGAGTTGCCACTAGTTGTCCAAGTCCATGCTACCTCCCGAGGGTGTTCATTCCGGAACTTATCGACAAGATCAAACTCATCGATAAAGTCCCGAAATGGTTTCACATCCGGGTTGTTAGTACCTTGTTTTTGCCCTATACGATCTATATCGGGGTCAAGGACGGCATTCCAATCCCCCGCTAAAACTACCCGACGAGACGTCGTCAAGAACGGCGCGATCTGCCGAAACAAAGCAGGCCGCTCGGAATGGGTATTGGGCGCATAAACCCCAATGAGACGTAGAACCTTATCCTTTATGGTAACATCCAGCACGCAAAGTCTGCCCGCCGGATCCGCGAAGACAAGGGTACAAGCAGCCTTCAAAGACTTGCTCACTAGCCAAGAGACACCCCTCGAACGACCATCAAAACAGGCTGAATAAACGGCGAACCCCTTAGACAGTATGTCCTCACGATCATGAGAAGAAAAACGGGTCTCTTGTATACAACATACATTCACCCCGAGGCGCTGAAGATCACGAGTGAGCCTCGCCCTACGAGACTCGGACCTCAGGCCCCGGACATTTAAACTAGCTAACCAGAGTGCCATTGTCAAGCCGATTAGGGTTGTCCTTCAGGATAGAACATGGCTGGGGTGAGGACACCGACAGCTCGTCCCATAGATCCGGACGCCATCTCATTTTCGACGGTATCATCTTGAGACAAGCCGCCGATGTCCGAGGGGTAGGTGAGTTTGAGAGCCCTATAAAGGGATGGGTGAACGAAAACTGGGACCCTCCCTTTGAGTTTTTGATCACATTCATTCATTTCAGGGTCTAGAAGATAGGCAGCTGGGGGCACCATTTTGAGTGACGACTGGGCCTCCTCTATCATGCCCCAAATCCCCCGCGTACCCGGGCCAGTTCTGTTTACGGTCAGTATTCTTTGTGCGGAAGGGAAATTTTCGGGCATCTCCACATCTACGCCGTTGATTTGTTTAAAATTGTAAAGAATTTTCAGCTCCTTCGGGGTTCGCGTCTGCCCGAAAACCCTTTCCGCCTGGTCCCGGGATACGCGGCAGACGTCTTCCCCAGGGAGATAAGGTGGTTTGAGCTTCTTTTTTTTCTTGTCGCTGATGGATTGTGTATCAGGACTTCTTAAACGTTTTTTTTGAGGAGAATGTATGGGTGTTGAAATGGGCGTGACATTGGGTGTAGTAGATGGTGTCCACCCGGTAGGCGTCCTCACCGGCGATGGTTTAGACGAATGACGAGATTTTGCCGGTGAGTTTGATGCAGATTTAGGCGGAGGAGGTTTTATGAATGTCTTTTTAGATGCAGAAGGGGAAGACGGGGCAGAGGATAGGGAGCCCGGTGCCCCCAGCGATTTTTGCTTTTTAGCCCGCGTTTCATCCAGTTTGTTTTTCAGATTCTTTAGGTCTAATATTTTCCTCCAGCCGGGTTCATTATTCTTTTGCGCATCGGTAGCATTAGATTCGTAAGACGCCGAGGCGTCGCCCTCGGAGCTGGTAGAGGGAATGGGGCTGTAGGTGACTTTATCCCCGGTGTCATGTTGGGACTGAAGAACCGCTGTTTGGGTCTTCCCCTTGCCCCTAACTACGAGGCGCCATTCCCCCTCCTCCTTCTCCTTATCCACACTTGTGGCAGGCGTCGGTTTCGGGGATAATGAGGGTCTGGGCCCAACCGGGGTATTTTCCTCACCGGTCCGCCTCGCAGCTAGGCCCACTACAGGCGCCGCGGATTTTAGCTTCTCGGCCAAGGGGGGATTTTGGTCGCCAGCGACCGGAACTCCAGGGGCCTTCTTTCCTGGGCAGGAGGAGGAAAGGTGACCAGTCTCTCCACACCTCCAGCAAGTTGGTCTTCTACCGGTCACTATGAACGGCATTTTCCGGTCGCCATACTCCAAACAGTTGGGGACGGACTTGAAGGCCTTCTGGTCAAGCATTATATCAAAAGTCCATCCCCCGTTCAAATTGTCGGAGAGAGCCCCTAAAATTTGGCCGAACTCCATAAAAAATGCAGCCAGGAGCTCTCCCGAAATTTGAGGAGGAACTTCGAAGACGGCTACCCTGGTCCGCCTGCGGCCTTCATATTCTGTTCTGATTATGAAATCTTTGGTTATTAATTCCTTTTTCGCCATGGCCAGGCAATCTTCTGGGGTGGGTAGCAGAATGTCCCACATGATGAACCTGTACCCTTTATTACTCTTTGGGATTTTATCCCCAGGGACAAAAGTGATTTAATCACAGTGACTTTTGTGGAGCGACAAATCTTTCTTGTTTTCTTATCCACCACAAAAACGGTCACCATTCTCTTTGCGAACACATCTATTTCCTGGACAATATCGACGAACCCATCTTTATTAACAAGATGGGCGTACCCCTTCGCCTTATCCAAGAAATCCGCCATGTTCAAGATACAACTTGGGGGGGGGACTTCCAACATAAGGGCAATTCCTCGGCGGTCTTACTTTGTGCCTCCTTTGGCACATCTACATTTTTGCTAGTATCTCCTTTTTTGGAGACACTAGCACCTTTTTTCAAAATTGGGCTAGCATTAGCCTGCTTTTTGGGATTTTTATCTGGCGGGTCTGCTTTAGCCGCAGAACCGAAAAGAAAATAAATTAAAATCAAATGAAAAACAAACTAGTCAAACCAAAAAGAAAGAAAGAATGCGACCGAAGTCGCTGATAAAAAGGAAAGTGGGTATAAAAAATAAACACGAAATAAAAAATAAAGCTTTCTTTTTCTCTTTTTTTTTTCTTAAAAAGTACTTATTTTTTTAAAAATAAAAAAATAAAAAATTATGTGGGCCGAAGCCCCCAAAAATAAAAAACAAACAAAAGAAATGGAAGAATAAAAAACTTAAAAAATAACTTAACAAAATGTCCTGGTTGTATCAAAGAATATCTTCAATCCGAAAAAGTTTGCCAAGTAAATCCGCGTGGTCAAAAAAAAAAATCAGGTTTGTCGCACTGTAACGCAAGAATAACAATTAGACGAGTCCAAAAAACACCGGTCACAAAAAGGCGGGGGGTCTGAACGATATTTATTTATACAAAAATGTATAAAATGTGGCACAAGGCCTAAAAGGGGGATGGGGAATGACGGTCTTCTTCTGTCTTAAATCTAAACTTAGCTAGTCCCAGACACGGACCCAAACAAACCAACAATAATCCAAACACCAAAACAACACATTCACTCCTACCTTTCTTACTACGTCCACCATAATGCCTCAAATTCTCTATGAAGTCCTAACTAGTCCCCTTATGTACAAAAATTGTCTGTGGGGGGAGGGTCAATAAAACAACAACTTTTAAAAAGATCCCCAAATGAGTATTTACAATATGACTTAAGTATTTACAATAAAACTAAACAAAACTGTGTTAGTAATAAAACCCCCCACAAACCATAAATGTGGCAGCAAAATCAGTTGACTAGACGAAATCAATGCGGTGCTAAGAAAAATAAGAAAAAACATTCATTCCTCCAAGCATTCACACAGAGACACACACATTCATACACAACAACAAATACGAAAAAACCCACACACACGAAACGAAAGGCGCCCCGCATCCACCAGAGAACTGAAGTCACTGACCACCTAACGAGGGAGGGGATGGGGAATTAAAACAAAAGGAAAATAGGGACAGAAATAAAAGGGACCAATTCGCATACATACCCTAGCTAAGTTTACTAGAAAAAAGGGAAAACTAAAGATTCAAAAATCGAAAACCTAGTCTAAGCTAATATCTGGGTGGGTTGCCTATGTTCAACCATGTTAGGACAAATCTTGTACCTAACCGACATCCAAGTGCCACTCTAGGTCAGCCCCTTTCACTCTACACATTCGCGCAAGATTCACCCACCTTTTGCCAAATTCCGATGAGGTGAGCCGCCGCCTTTCCGTCCTAATCTTGACTTTAAGCTGATGCTTAAAGTACAAGATCAGTTGGGAAGAGGTGAACTTCTCGCCCTCATGAAATCCCTTCTGACGCGTCGTCCAAATCACGACTCTCATAATCCCTAGTAAGCAACAGAACACATAGTGTTCAGCCTTCGTCAATTGCGGCACCACATTGCTACAAACAGAACTGGCTTCCAGGACAAAGAACTTTCCCTGCAGCATGCGAACCATGAGGCCTTCAACAAACTTGCACAACGGCACTACCGTCTTGCACTGAAAAAAGGCGTGACCAATGGTCTCGACTTCCCCAGTGCAGCGACGACAGTTTGGATATTTCTCCAAACCTGCTGAACAAAGTCTCTTGCCGACCCAGAGGGCCCCACGAATCATCAGCCAGGTGAGTGATGCCTCATCGTTATTGAGACATTTCAACCCAGGCGCCCAAGGCCATATCGAGCGAGCCTCCTGCTTCGTAAGACCGAGCTCGTCGATCAGATCATCTTGAACGGACCCCCTGACTAACAATTGATACAATGCCTTACGAGACAACGCCTGGGCGTCGGAGAGGCCATCCGTCGTCCGTAAGAGGAGCTTCAAAGCACTACGACATTCGCGGTAGAAGGCACACTCGGCACGAGGTCTACGGCCGGCCTCCTCCTCGCACGAGTGCACACTTCTCAGGGATGGGAAATGTTTTCGGACATCTTCTTTCCAAAAGGTGCCCACCTCATCCAATCCGCGACACATTCGGTCTAGAAAGGTAATGCGAAGCATATATTGACGAATTTCAATGCTAGGCATACCCAGACCGCCCTCAGAGGGATGAAGGCAACAGATCTCGCGAGTTACCATAGGGGCCTTGTCTTTCCACAAGAAAGAGAACAAGGTCCGGACTAATGACATTAGTCTGGCATACGGGAGCGGAAGCACAGAAAGTCGGTAAAGGAGGATCGGATATATGTGTGAAACACATACCTCCGCCCTTCCCTTCAGGGAAAGTCTCCTCCGAGACCACAGATTAACCGCGATCTCGGCCTTCCCCTGCACCTCCGACCAATTCATTTCCAACTGGAGATCAGGACCGAACCAGACGCCGAGTATCTTGATCGGCCCATCCGTCCAGAGGAAAGGTCCGGGAAGAGAAACTCCCTTCCACGAACCCAACCGCAAGCCCACAGACTTATCGCGGTTGATCTTGGCCCCTGTCACCATCTCATACCCACTGATCTCTTTGCTGACTTCGTCAATCTCGGCTCTGCTCGACACAAGAACCGAAACGTCGTCAGCTTAGGCAGAATACCTGGCTGAGGTGGAAGCCCCAGGCAGGGAAATTCCGCGCAGGACCGGATTCGCCTTCAACTTGCGAAGGAATGGTTCCAACGCAAGAACGTAAATCAGAGGCGAGAGCGGACAACCTTGACGAATGGAGCGAGACAATACGAAAGGCTTCGATCTTACCCCATTCACTTCCACCAGCGCACCGGGGGTCGCATACAAAAGTCGGATCCAGGAGCGAAAGTCGGCTCTGAAACCGGCCGCCGAAAGGACAGCCTCCAGAAATCGATGGTCAACCCTATCGAAGGCCTTGGACTGATCTAAATTGATCAGCGCGGCTTCGCTGTCGACTTTTTCTAATATCAAGCGTACCATGTGAAGGTTATCCTGAATAGTCCTGCCCTTCACAGCACAAGTCTGTTCGGGGCCAATCAGACTAGACAGGACAAGCTGCAAACGGTTGGCTAAGATCTTCGCCAAAATCTTTAAGTCAGTGTTTAACATCGTTAAAGGGCGAAAGTTCCCTAACCCATCCCCACCGCCCTTGTCCTTACGCAGCAACTTGATCACACCCCTGGTGAAGCGTTGGGGTAAAGACCCCTGCTTCATCCAGTGGTTGTAAATCAGTTCCAGCAAAGGAACAAAAACGTGCGACAACCTCAAGTACACTTCGTAGGGAAGACCATCTAATCCCGGAGACTTATCCAGGCCAACCTGCTTCAGCGCTTCCCAGATCTCCGACTCTGTAATGGGACCCTCGCACCTAGCCGCTTCAGCTGCCGAAAGGCAGGGAAAGTCAGCTAAATAGGCGTCGAACTGAGCAGAGCTCAGACCGGGCTCCCTGGTGAAAAGATCCTGAAAGTAGTCCCGAAACACCTCACATATGCCCGCGTTTGTAGTCACGGTCCGCTTATCCGGCAACGTGACGCATGCGATATGTCGCTTAGACGCGCTTCGATTTTCCTCTGCACGCAGTTCAGCGGCCATATTCGTTTCCTCAGAAGACATTCTTTTTAACCTAGCCCTAACTACCAGAGCTTGATCCTTCTTGATAAGCAAGGAGGACAACTTTGCCTTAGCTAAAGCTATGTCCCCACTAACACGGGATTTCACTGCCCGATTGACTTTATCTTCTAAAGCAGTTTGCGCCGCTAATCTATCTAGATTGAGTCGACGACTAAAATCGGCAGCAAACGTTCGAATTTGAGATTTTAATTTGCCCCACCAGGCATTTCCCACAACCGCACCCGTCAATTCCCTTTGTATCATTAGTAAAAGCTGGTCCCGGAAACCCTGATCACCAAAAAGGGAACAGTTCAATTTCCAGTAACCAGCCAGTCTAACCTTAGGCTTATCTAAGTTTACACGGACCCGGACAAGCCTATGATCCGTATAAACTATATAATGGAAACTTGGACAGCCTAAGAGCCCTACGTCGACTCTCCTAACTAAGACCCGGTCCAGGTAGCTTGCAAGCGTCCCGGGAGCCGAGTTGCCACTAGTTGTCCAAGTCCATGCTACCTCCCGAGGGTGTTCATTCCGGAACTTATCGACAAGATCAAACTCATCGATAAAGTCCCGAAATGGTTTCACATCCGGGTTGTTAGTACCTTGTTTTTGCCCTATACGATCTATATCGGGGTCAAGGACGGCATTCCAATCCCCCGCTAAAACTACCCGACGAGACGTCGTCAAGAACGGCGCGATCTGCCGAAACAAAGCAGGCCGCTCGGAATGGGTATTGGGCGCATAAACCCCAATGAGACGTAGAACCTTATCCTTTATGGTAACATCCAGCACGCAAAGTCTGCCCGCCGGATCCGCGAAGACAAGGGTACAAGCAGCCTTCAAAGACTTGCTCACTAGCCAAGAGACACCCCTCGAACGACCATCAAAACAGGCTGAATAAACGGCGAACCCCTTAGACAGTATGTCCTCACGATCATGAGAAGAAAAACGGGTCTCTTGTATACAACATACATTCACCCCGAGGCGCTGAAGATCACGAGTGAGCCTCGCCCTACGAGACTCGGACCTCAGGCCCCGGACATTTAAACTAGCTAACCAGAGTGCCATTGTCAAGCCGATTAGGGTTGTCCTTCAGGATAGAACATGGCTGGGGTGAGGACACCGACAGCTCGTCCCATAGATCCGGACGCCATCTCATTTTCGACGGTATCATCTTGAGACAAGCCGCCGATGTCCGAGGGGTAGGTGAGTTTGAGAGCCCTATAAAGGGATGGGTGAACGAAAACTGGGACCCTCCCTTTGAGTTTTTGATCACATTCATTCATTTCAGGGTCTAGAAGATAGGCAGCTGGGGGCACCATTTTGAGTGACGACTGGGCCTCCTCTATCATGCCCCAAATCCCCCGCGTACCCGGGCCAGTTCTGTTTACGGTCAGTATTCTTTGTGCGGAAGGGAAATTTTCGGGCATCTCCACATCTACGCCGTTGATTTGTTTAAAATTGTAAAGAATTTTCAGCTCCTTCGGGGTTCGCGTCTGCCCGAAAACCCTTTCCGCCTGGTCCCGGGATACGCGGCAGACGTCTTCCCCAGGGAGATAAGGTGGTTTGAGCTTCTTTTTTTTCTTGTCGCTGATGGATTGTGTATCAGGACTTCTTAAACGTTTTTTTTGAGGAGAATGTATGGGTGTTGAAATGGGCGTGACATTGGGTGTAGTAGATGGTGTCCACCCGGTAGGCGTCCTCACCGGCGATGGTTTAGACGAATGACGAGATTTTGCCGGTGAGTTTGATGCAGATTTAGGCGGAGGAGGTTTTATGAATGTCTTTTTAGATGCAGAAGGGGAAGACGGGGCAGAGGATAGGGAGCCCGGTGCCCCCAGCGATTTTTGCTTTTTAGCCCGCGTTTCATCCAGTTTGTTTTTCAGATTCTTTAGGTCTAATATTTTCCTCCAGCCGGGTTCATTATTCTTTTGCGCATCGGTAGCATTAGATTCGTAAGACGCCGAGGCGTCGCCCTCGGAGCTGGTAGAGGGAATGGGGCTGTAGGTGACTTTATCCCCGGTGTCATGTTGGGACTGAAGAACCGCTGTTTGGGTCTTCCCCTTGCCCCTAACTACGAGGCGCCATTCCCCCTCCTCCTTCTCCTTATCCACACTTGTGGCAGGCGTCGGTTTCGGGGATAATGAGGGTCTGGGCCCAACCGGGGTATTTTCCTCACCGGTCCGCCTCGCAGCTAGGCCCACTACAGGCGCCGCGGATTTTAGCTTCTCGGCCAAGGGGGGATTTTGGTCGCCAGCGACCGGAACTCCAGGGGCCTTCTTTCCTGGGCAGGAGGAGGAAAGGTGACCAGTCTCTCCACACCTCCAGCAAGTTGGTCTTCTACCGGTCACTATGAACGGCATTTTCCGGTCGCCATACTCCAAACAGTTGGGGACGGACTTGAAGGCCTTCTGGTCAAGCATTATATCAAAAGTCCATCCCCCGTTCAAATTGTCGGAGAGAGCCCCTAAAATTTGGCCGAACTCCATAAAAAATGCAGCCAGGAGCTCTCCCGAAATTTGAGGAGGAACTTCGAAGACGGCTACCCTGGTCCGCCTGCGGCCTTCATATTCTGTTCTGATTATGAAATCTTTGGTTATTAATTCCTTTTTCGCCATGGCCAGGCAATCTTCTGGGGTGGGTAGCAGAATGTCCCACATGATGAACCTGTACCCTTTATTACTCTTTGGGATTTTATCCCCAGGGACAAAAGTGATTTAATCACAGTGACTTTTGTGGAGCGACAAATCTTTCTTGTTTTCTTATCCACCACAAAAACGGTCACCATTCTCTTTGCGAACACATCTATTTCCTGGACAATATCGACGAACCCATCTTTATTAACAAGATGGGCGTACCCCTTCGCCTTATCCAAGAAATCCGCCATGTTCAAGATACAACTTGGGGGGGGGGGACTTCCAACATAAGGGCAATTCCTCGGCGGTCTTACTTTGTGCCTCCTTTGGCACATCTACATTTTTGCTAGTATCTCCTTTTTTGGAGACACTAGCACCTTTTTTCAAAATTGGGCTAGCATTAGCCTGCTTTTTGGGATTTTTATCTGGCGGGTCTGCTTTAGCCGCAGAACCGAAAAGAAAATAAATTAAAATCAAATGAAAAACAAACTAGTCAAACCAAAAAGAAAGAAAGAATGCGACCGAAGTCGCTGATAAAAAGGAAAGTGGGTATAAAAAATAAACACGAAATAAAAAATAAAGCTTTCTTTTTCTCTTTTTTTTTTCTTAAAAAGTACTTATTTTTTTAAAAATAAAAAAATAAAAAATTATGTGGGCCGAAGCCCCCAAAAATAAAAAACAAACAAAAGAAATGGAAGAATAAAAAACTTAAAAAATAACTTAACAAAATGTCCTGGTTGTATCAAAGAATATCTTCAATCCGAAAAAGTTTGCCAAGTAAATCCGCGTGGTCAAAAAAAAAAATCAGGTTTGTCGCACTGTAACGCAAGAATAACAATTAGACGAGTCCAAAAAACACCGGTCACAAAAAGGCGGGGGGTCTGAACGATATTTATTTATACAAAAATGTATAAAATGTGGCACAAGGCCTAAAAGGGGGATGGGGAATGACGGTCTTCTTCTGTCTTAAATCTAAACTTAGCTAGTCCCAGACACGGACCCAAACAAACCAACAATAATCCAAACACCAAAACAACACATTCACTCCTACCTTTCTTACTACGTCCACCATAATGCCTCAAATTCTCTATGAAGTCCTAACTAGTCCCCTTATGTACAAAAATTGTCTGTGGGGGGAGGGTCAATAAAACAACAACTTTTAAAAAGATCCCCAAATGAGTATTTACAATATGACTTAAGTATTTACAATAAAACTAAACAAAACTGTGTTAGTAATAAAACCCCCCACAAACCATAAATGTGGCAGCAAAATCAGTTGACTAGACGAAATCAATGCGGTGCTAAGAAAAATAAGAAAAAACATTCATTCCTCCAAGCATTCACACAGAGACACACACATTCATACACAACAACAAATACGAAAAAACCCACACACACGAAACGAAAGGCGCCCCGCATCCACCAGAGAACTGAAGTCACTGACCACCTAACGAGGGAGGGGATGGGGAATTAAAACAAAAGGAAAATAGGGACAGAAATAAAAGGGACCAATTCGCATACATACCCTAGCTAAGTTTACTAGAAAAAAGGGAAAACTAAAGATTCAAAAATCGAAAACCTAGTCTAAGCTAATATCTGGGTGGGTTGCCTATGTTCAACCATGTTAGGACAAATCTTGTACCTAACCGACATCCAAGTGCCACTCTAGGTCAGCCCCTTTCACTCTACACATTCGCGCAAGATTCACCCACCTTTTGCCAAATTCCGATGAGGTGAGCCGCCGCCTTTCCGTCCTAATCTTGACTTTAAGCTGATGCTTAAAGTACAAGATCAGTTAGGAAGAGGTGAACTTCTCCCCCTCATGGAATCCCTTCTGACGCGTCGTCCAAATCACGACTCTCATAATCCCTAGTAAGCAACAGAACACATAGTGTTCAGCCTTCGTCAATTGCGGCACCACATTGCTACAAACAGAACTGGCTTCCAGGACAAAGAACTTTCCCTGCAGCATGCGAACCATGAGGCCTTCAACAAACTTGCACAACGGCACTACCGTCTTGCACTGAAAAAAGGCGTGACCAATGGTCTCGACTTCCCCAGTGCAGCGACGACAGTATGGATATTTCTCCAAACCTGCTGAACAGAGTCTCTTGCCGACCCAGAGGGCCCCACGAATCATCAGCCAGGTGAGTGATGCCTCATCGTTATTGAGACATTTCAACCCAAGCGCCCAAGGCCATATCGAGCGAGCCTCCTGCTTCGTAAGACCGAGCTCGTCGATCAGATCATCTTGAACGGACCCCCTAACTAACAATTGATACAATGCCTTACGAGACAACGCCTGGGCGTCGGAGAGGCCATCCGTCGTCCGTAAGAGGAGCTTCAAAGCACTACGACATTCGCGGTAGAAGGCGCACTCGGCACGAGGTCTACGGCCGGCCTCCTCCTCGCACGAGTGCACACTTCTCAGGGATGGGAAATGTTTTCGGACATCTTCTTTCCAAAAGGTGCCCACCTCATCCAAACCGCGACACATTCGGTCTAGAAAGGTAATGCGAAGCATATATTGACGAATCTCAATGCTAGGCATACCCAGACCGCCCTCAGAGGGATGAAGGCATCAGATCTCGCGAGTTACTATAGGGGCCTTGTCTCTCCACAAGAAAGAGAACAAGGTCCGGACTAATGACATTAGTCTGGCATACGGGAGCGGAAGCACAGAAAGTCGGTAAAGGAGGATCGGATATATGTGTGAAACACATACCTCCGCCCTTCCCTTCAGGGAAAGTCTCCTCCGAGACCACAGATTAACCGCGATCTCGGCCTTCCCTTGCACCTCCGACCAATTCATTTAAAGACGTCATCTAGAACGTGTGAGCAAATATTAGAAATCTGCTTTATAGTCAGATGAATCAAAACTAGAACGATTTAGTCACGTCAACTTCCGGTATGTATGCAGGAAAGTGACGCAAACCAAAAAAAAAATAAAAATAAATAAATAAATAAATAAATAAAAAATAAATAAATAAAAATAAAATAAAATAAAAAATATCCATTCTAGAATTAAGCACGGTGGTGGGAGTTAGTGTCTCGTCAGTATTCTCAGGATTTAGTTGGCCGAATTTTCTTGCTTGATAAAATGTCTGAACATGGAATTGTTTTCGTCGTTTCTTTCTCCTGTTGTTCTTAATTTTATTGAAAGCTTGTCTCCCAAGCCCACTATTTGGTGGGGGTGGAGGATTGGCCGTTGATCCCCCCACCACCACCAGGTCGATGCTTGGACTTAAGCTAAGCCGTACATTTACTTGTTTTCATAAGGAAGAAAGCGGACAAACACTTGTTGCCTTTTGTGTGTATAATTTCGCTCTACCGAAAACTCATTTTCATTTTACTCTATTTTTTTAATTCTTTATTTTTTAATCTTTAAATTTTATTTTATTTTCTCCCACCCCTTACTCGTCAGTGTGTTTGACCATAGTAGCACATTTTTGTCCTAATCATTTTAAACTATTTGTTGGTTTAGGTTGAAATACCAGTTCGAAAGAAAAATCAAAAAAGGAAAATTGAATGTCTTAGGCTAGATGCGAATGTGTCTCGTCAGTATTCTCATGATCTAGTTGGCCGAATCTTCTTGCTTGATAAAATGTCTGAACATGGAATTATTTTCGCCGTTTCTTTCTCCTGTTGTTCTTAATTTTATTGAAAGCATGTCTCCCAAGCCCACTATTTGGTGAGAGCGGAGGATTGGCCGTTGATCCCCCCACCACCACCAGGTCGATGCTTGGACTTAAGGTAAGCCGTACATTCACTTGTTTTCATGAGGAAGAAACCGGACAAACACTCGCTGCCACGTATGATGGGGCATTTATCATGACATATCAACAAAGCCGGATAAAGTTATTTTCTTCAATTTCTTTTTTTTTTTTTTTTTAGAATAGGACAATCGGATTTATACTAAGTTATAACTTAGTGTTGTGAAAGCGTAAAATCCAAGAGTCAGCTTCCCTTTTTATCCTTCCCTTTGTTTTTGTCGTCCTTGTATGTGTTATATGTAATAGGAATAGGTAGGCTTTCCTACAGCCCGGTCAACACTCCTCCCCCTTCTCTTGGACATAAGTAGAGGCTTACGCCTTGTTTCATGTTTAGGAAGGGGTTCCCTGGTTCTCTTTCTGGCCTCTATATTAGTGCAGCTCTGTTTCTTCCGTGATGTGTGCAGACTGTGGCATGACCTCTGCATTCTGAAGGTACACGGTTGACAGTTCTTTGGTTGCTATTTTCGACTGGTAGTTAGGAGCCATAACTCATGCGTAGCATCTTGAGCAGCCGCTCTGATCAACAGTTATATAATACCGCGGTGTTTGTAGTACCATGTCGCGCATGGAAAGGTGTCCCTGCAGTCACCTCCGGTGGGTAACCCCGAGGCCACATTATGATGCAGATTGTGCCAACTCCTCTCTGCCCACGTCACGGTCGATAACTGTCTGCTTCTTTTAATTCGGGCCTTCTCATCTTCCAACCAAAATTCCACATGACTTACAGAGACCGAAAATGTAATCCTAAACCAGCGCCACAAAAATCACCTAAACCACTCAACATTTCGTTCTCCAACATCCGTGGCATTAGAACACAATTCTGTAATATGGAATCTTTCCTCACTGCAAACTTCCCGGATATACTGGCTCTCTGTGAGACCAACCTTGTCTCGTCTATCCTCTCCTTTGATTTCTCGATCTCAGGCTACTTTCCTCTCCTCAGAAAAGACTCTCTAACCCACATGCACAGGCTTGGTGTCTACGTTAAGGACCAACTCCCTCTGGCCAGAGAGTTCTCTCTCGAATCGCCAGAACCAGTCGTACATATCTCTCCGACTATCTCTTCTCAATGCGGTAAGCATCACTTCCTCCTTTACCGCTCTCTATCCTCTCAAGACTGTGGGATACTCGATAGCCTTTCTGACAGCATAGACAAGGCTCTCTCCCTCCACCCGTTTGCTCACATATTTGTGTTTGGCGAATTTGACGCCCATCATACCATGTGGCTTAAGAATGCTACTACTGACCACGCAGGCATTCAAACGCTCAATTTTTCAGCCTCTCAATCCCTCACACAGTTAACTTCCCCAATCGTTTTGACTTCAACCGGGAAGACCTCTCTTCTTGATCTGTGTTTTACCTCCATCCCCGAGTTTTGTAGCGCCACACAACTCTGCCCTCTTGTTAACTCTGATAAACGGTAGAATCTGTTAACATCTCCTTCAACTCCATCTCCTGTAAAGTACCTCCTACCACTAGAACTTCGTTCTACTATCAACGAACTAACTGGGACTCGTTCCGTGATTTCCTCCGCGATGTCCCCTGGGATGTTGTCTTTACGCTCCCCGTCCAAGAATGTGCTTCTGAGATCTCATCTTGGGTTAAAGCAGGAATCGACGCTTTCAACCCCTCAAGGAAATATAGGGTCATGTCGCGCTCCTCCCATTGGTTTTCCGTTGCTTGCTCAGCCGCCATTTCCCATAGGAACCAATTCTTTGACCTATTTCGTAGCGACATGTCTGACTGCAATAAACGTCTCTTTGCCTCCGCCCGTAACGAGTGTAAGCGTGTCCTCAAAGATGCTAAGTCGTAATTTGCTGCTCGGATGAAGGAGCGTATTGTCTCTCGCAAATTTGGCTCCAAAGATTATTGGCGTCTCTGCAAGAGCGTATTGAAAAATTGCAAACCCTCTATACCTCCTTTGTTTAAACAGTTCGAAGTCCTGACCTCCTCTGCCGACAAGGCAGAATGCTTTGCTTGGAAATTTTCATTCAACTCAACGCTCGACTCTTCCGGTGTACCCATACCCGGCTTACCTCTTAGAACTGAGGCTCTATTGAGTGGGTTTCATATAACCCCGTCTTTGGTATTGGGCATTATCTCCAATTTATACCCCAATAAGGCTACTGTTGGAGATGGGATACCAGCCATTGTCTTGAAGAAATGCGCGCCTGAACTGGCGCCCGGTCTCTCTAATCTATATAACTAATGCCTCAAGGAATCTTGTTTTCCTGACTGCTGGAAGTCCTCTTCGATTGTTCCTGTCTTCAAGAACTCCGTCAAACCATCTGGCCCTTGTAAGTACCGTCCTATCAGTCTCCTACTCCTCTTCAGCAAAGTATTCGAAGCCCTAATCAATACCGAAGTAGTTAACCACCTTACATCCCATGATCTGCTCTCAGACAAGCAATATGGCTTCCGCTTTGCCCGATCTACAGCTGATGTGCTTACGGCCATCACTGAAACTGTCTATCAAGCTCTTCAACATAACGGGGAAGCTCGTGCCAAGGCCCTAGACATCTCCAAAGCGTTTGATAGGGTTTGGCATGCCGGCCTTCTTCGCAAGCTCCAGGGTTATGGCATTACGGGTCGATTGAATGACCTAACAAAATCATTCCTTTCAAGCCGTGAATTGAAGGTCGTTCTCAACGGATTCTCCTCCAGTTTCTATCCCACGAATGAAGGTGTTCCTCAAGGCTCCATCCTAGTCCCTACTCTATTCCTTATCTACATAAATGACCTTCCTGGTGCCATAAATTCCCAAGTTGGCATCTACGCGGATGACACCACAATTTACTCCTGCCTCAAAAACACATCTAGTGTCGCTGACAAAACTAACTTGGCCGTGCGTCTCGAAAAGGACCTCCAATCGGTTGTAAACTGGGATAGGAATTGGCTGGTCAACTTTAATGCCTCAAAAACAAAACTGCTCTCTATTAATCACCACAGAGATCCTTCCCTGCCCTCCATTTGAATGCCTGACGCTCAAATTCTCGAGAACACCTCTCTGCCGCTGCTCGGTCTCACGTTGACTGCTGACCTGAGATGGAACATTGTCAATTGCTTCGTCCACCGCAAGGAAAGTTGGCTCCCTGTGCCGCACCAGGAAATTTTCTCCCCGAAATCGACCCTTCAGATCTACATATCAACAATTCGCTCTTGCATGGAGTACTGCTGCCATATATGGTCTGGAGCGCCTTCTGTTTGCCTCGGGGTTCTTGTTAGGCTCCAGAGGCGCATAATCAATATAATTGGCCCTGTTCTGTCATCTCGTCTGCAGTCACTCTCTCACAGAGGCACCGTCGCCTCTCTTTTTTTTACAAATACTTTCATGACCATTGCTCCGAGGAGCTGCATTCGCTGGTTCCCAGATTTCATGAGTTCAAGCGCTCTACGAGGCTGGCATCCGGCTCTCACCCTTTCACTGTCGAAACTTCTAAATGTAGCTGTCTTTTCTACTTGAATAGCTTCATGTCTCGCACCACTCGTCTGTGGAACTCCCTTCCCTATTCCCGTTTCCCTGAGAGCTATAATCTCCAAATATTCAAATGTAATGTCAATCGACATCTCCATTTGCCTTGATCTATTCACTGTCCTTCTCCTCATCCTTTCTGCTATCACTCCTATCTGATCTAGCTCCAAATCTTCTGTAACTCCTTGCATCCTAGTGGCTTCTCGCCTTGCTTAGGGTGAAACGCTTAAAAAAAAATAAAAATAAAATTGGGAATGTGTTGATGCCTCTGGACCACGATATCTAATGATAGTACAGGATATCATGGTTAATGAGCAGTATTTGGAGAATATCCAATTACACGCACACACGCGCAAACACACACACACACACGGTTTTTTTATTCGGAGACAAAAATACATCAACGACGAGGATTTCAACTTAAAACATTTTATTCAACGCGTCGACGAGTACATTTCTAACTATCAAGTAGAGGTACTCTCCCTCTCCACTGGGGAGCAGTTTCCAGTCAGAGAACACGTCTACATTATACACGTGTAAAAAACAACTCTCCGAAAAGCTTTTCCCCTATCTATCGTCCCCACGCTAGTTCACCAAATCAAAATCAAATTCCTTTGTTTTGTTCTGTATCTGACCTCAAATGTAAAACTGTGAAATTCAGAGCAGAAATATAGTTGTCTAAAAATAATAATCTGCTAAACTCTTATCTAAAATATGTACGCACACACAGACACACATTTACACACACACACACACACACATATATATATATATATATATATATGTTTGAAATATGTATATGAGTCTTACTCAGATTTGTAACGGCACTAAGTGATTGATCTGTGAATTTTAAGGATTAAATTAAAATAAATAGACATAATATTTCTGGATTATTCTGTTTGAATAAAGATATATTGCTAATATAGACATATTTTACACTACATGATCCAGCAGCTCTCCATAATACCAAAAACTTGCAATCTTAACCTTGTGAAGAGGCAAATTGAAATAGCAAAATGCAACTTAAAAATTTCTTATCAAAAGAGCGCAAGAGATCCACAACAGACTAAACCAGTCAACCACATCGGAACAGCTTAAAGAAATCCTATATAAACTCGCAGACATTACTTATAATTCTAAAATACAACAATGTCTGAAAATTAAAGAGATAATTAATATAATATACAAAGGTCCTATTTACCTTCCAGATATTCATCCCTAGATAAAAAAAATAACTAGCATAACACGTGCACTCTCTACTATAAAAGTGAATGTTTATTACAAAACAGCGATTATACAAAATTTAATAAACCGTGCAAAATTTAACTCTTCCGCCAAAAAATTAAACACAGAATTAAAAAAAAAAATCTGTCAATTATAATGACTTTCCTAATTACATTTTTGATGAAAAAATTAGACAAGCAATAACCCAAACATATCAACCTCATATACCATAATCAAATACACTCTAACTACAAACGACAAAAAAAATCCGCCCCAAATCTCAAAATAACCTGTGAGTACTAATACATAACCCACTGCAATAATTCTTCTCCGCAATTAATGTTTTGCAAAGACCAACATTGTATATCCATTAAAATGTCCTTTGCGACATTGTATCGCTGAGAGAAACAAATCTTGATTTCACGACGACGACATTATCAAGAAGGATTAATTTACACCTGTCAGATTCAAATTCTATCGCACAATATTTAAAACAATATCCCTGTGCTCATTCACGTTTTAGCGAAATATTAATTGACAAGTATATTCCAACATGGAAGTAAAAGACAAAAAAATTCAAATTCTTGAAGAGGTTTACCAAAAAAAAAAAAAAAAAAAGAAACCAACACTAAATAAAATTAATTATGGGTATAGAAACAATGTTTTAAAATGTCTATAAAAGCAAAGTTTTGATTTTTTTTAAATTTTTTATAACTTGGATGAGGTTATTATGCTTGTATTTACTATTATTATGTTTCATATGGCGACTGGTAGGATTTTGGGTGTGTTTAAATAAGTTCTAATGGAGCTATGATTGAGTTTGTGTACCGTCAGTCGGCTAGATAGGCATGAAGCCCAAATACTAAAAGAGTGAAAAACAACAGTCAATAAAATTAACTATGAACACAGCCACAATATACTGACAATGCTTGGAAAATAAAACATTCCTATAACTCAAGGTACGTCCATAACTCTATGACAACATATCATAGGAAATGTATTAAATCCAACAATTGCCATTGTTTATCTCAGGTTACAAATTCAGAGCAGATATACTAGATCGAGAAAGATCAGCGAAGATGTGTGTTTAAAAGCAGTAATTCGAGTTTTACTTAATCGGAAGTTCTCTGTGGTTGAACGTCCGTCGCACGCCAGGTTAATGGTTGTTCCGTATAGAATGCAAGTTTGATTCCTACCGAAAAACGTATTTACTACGAAATTTTTCGAAGATTCATGCCGGTGAAAGTAATTAATACGGTTTAATTAAAGAACAGAGCATTTGCTCTAATAAGTGTAACCAAATTAAAAAAAAATAATAACTGATAAAGAAAAATATGAAATATTTATGGGATTTATACAATACCCTATGATACATACGTACACACACACATACATATGTGTGTGTGTGCGTATGTGTATGTATACATACATACATATATATATATATATATATATATATATATATATATATATATATATATATATATATATACAAATATGATATATGCCTATATCTATCTTTATCTCTCTCTTTCACTCTCTCTACATATATATAAATCATTCCTGTATTGTATTATT